>JAZKJV010008478.1:0-256170 GCA_037367405.1 Ottelia alismoides | reverse complement strand
TTGTGGAGCGCCTGTGATTCCCACCGTCAGATGATCCACGTGCCCTCCATCCAACCGCTCCATTAATAAAGGGTAAACTACCCTTAGGCCCTTCTGTTTATTGCATTTCGTAGTTAGTCCTGTAATTAGTTAATCCAGTTGTTTAGTTTTTGGGATTATTGCATAGAGGACCCCGTACTCTACTTAGTTTGCATTTATGCCCCTGTGTATGGTCTGACACGTGCATCGACACGTGCTTTTTGGCTTATTTGCATTCCATGCCCCTGTAGTTCTGATTGTTAATGATTGAATGAAAGTTTGTGTTTATTTGCATTTATACCCCTGTGCGTATTTTATTTGAACATGTGCGAATATTTTTGGGTTATTTGCAGATAAGCCCCTAGACTTTTGGTACCTGTTACCAAAAGGCCCTCGGAACTTATTTTCTTCACATTTAGGTCCCTGAGTGCCTCAGGCACGCGCGACGTGCGTGACTTCCTGGGTTAATTGCACCAGACCCCCCAGACTTTCGAGTATTTGCACTTTGGTCCCTGTGCACAGTGCCCCTTCTTTATTTTTGGATAAAATAGCAAAATACCTCCAAATCCAACGAAAATTGGATACATGGCTCCTGCCATAGTGTAAAATTTTCGAGGATTTTTTAGGACATTTTTGTTTTCATTTGATATTTTTTAAAATTCAAAAACATCTATTTTCTTCACTGTCTAACTTTAAAAATCACAAAAAATATTAAATAGTGCCTAAAAATTACAAAAAAATTGTCTACAGACTATTTTGTTGTGTTTGATTTTCTAGCCAATTTTGGCTATTTTTCATTACTGAAAACCATAAAAATTAAAAAACACTCAAATCTTATAAATATTCTAGTAAATCAATTAAAAATCCAAAAACAATAAACTAGGTGCCTAAATTTTCCTTGTTTTATTCTTTTTACAGGAAAATTACCTCCCAGCTAATTTGGGGCCTTTAGATATTTTATCTAGGCCCTTTTACCTCGGCTGGACAGTACCTACGGTTTTAGCTACCTTTTGATTTTTAGAAAATTAAATAAACATCAGAAAATTCTCAAAAATTCATCAAAAATACTAAAAATTATAAAACACATAAAAATATTTTTGTTTGAATTTTTGGTTGATTTTTAATGCTTTTAATAAATTGTTGAAGTGTGTGTTTATTTACTTTTCTTTATTTCTTAATACATTAAAAATCCAAAAAAATATAAAATATTCAAAAACCACCAAAAACATTTCTTTTATTTTCTTTTATCTCCTTTTTTACTGCTTCGTAGGCCGAGAGGCCAAACCGTGCTCCTTGAGTTCGACCCTGGTCGCTATACCAAGTTAAATAAATAGCGAGACCGCTAGCTCATTTTTGATCGATTTTATCTAACTTGGTGGTCTAATCTTCTTGATCGACACGATCGAGTGACCGAGGTCGCGACGACCATTGTAGAGATACCTGATTGCCTTAGTCGCTCGATTTTTCGTGCCATCAGAATGGCGCCGTTGCCGGGGAGCACGGCTTAGTAGTTTTTCGTTTTTGTTTTCGCGGCTTTTCGCGGCTCTTTCAGAGCTCGCGGCTTTCTCGCGGCTTTTGTCTATATCTTATTTTTGTTTTATTTTGAGTGTTTGTTTTATTTTGCATTTTTGCATATATACCCTCATTTTCATTTGTATTTATTTTCCTTATTATTATTATTTGATTATTTGGTCTGACCACTTGTCTCTATTTCTTGCGAGGGCCCGAGGACCGCGGAGGCGACTTTCGAGGAGCCGACGCAATCGCAGGACTTGGAGGCGGCTCCCTTCTTTACGGAGCCGCAGGAGAGAGCGAGAGAGAGAGAGTTGAGTGGGAGAGGTTTAATTAGATTTTTTATTTTTATTCTGATTATTATTGTAATAATACTGGGACTCAGAAACTGGACCTTTGCACTGTGGTTGACTTAGCGGGTCTGTTTTGCCGAGCACCGGTGTGCTCGGGGGACCCTTAGGAGTTTTTCGCGGCTTTTCTCGCGGTTTTGTTTTCTTTCTTTTTAGCTGCCTTTTCCGGTGTTTACGCGGTTTTTGATCGAGCCCCTAGACTTAGGATTTTATACTTGCTTGTGCCGTAATTAGTAGGGTCCCCACACTTAATTATCTGCATGTTCCTATAGTGCGCTTAATTATACCTACTAATAATCAATTAATAAAAATAACTGACTCATTTTCTTTCGTGGCTTACGTGCCGACCAAGACCGGACCTTTGGCCTGTAGGACGGTGACCAGTTAGACGGTTCTGCGAGTAGAATTGCTGATCTAGGACTCGGTTTTCATCGCTGCATCATTTAGGTAGTTTATTTTCTGCCTTTACATTTATACGCGGATCATATTGCATGTAGAGTGCTGGAGACAGGTACGCCTTTCTGACTTTACATGCATCATTGATTTATCGTGCATCGGCTTTTTCGTCTTCTCCCCCTGTTTTTGACTTAATAATCAGGAGAACCGAAAAATTCGTTAGGCGTTTGTTTTTATTTGAAAAATATAAAAAAGAAAAACCATAAAATTGGGACTGGCTAAAACTATTGACCCTAAAAGACACTCACCTTAAAAATTTGTCTTGGGGAGAGCAATCCCCTCATTGTTTGGTTTGCTTGCACGAGAGAGTGACCCGCACCCTAGGTAGAGCCCTCCGGTGCTATTTCCAGCTGACTACCGACTCTTCCGTGCGGTCCAGTTGGTTGGGGTAGTATCGAGTATCCCAACAGGTCACGTAAGCGCTCTGATATCTTGTGTGTTCACTTAATAAAAATTGACAAGATATTTGACCGAGCTTTTACGGTCTTCAGCTCGCGTTGCGTTGGTGAACCGGGGGTTTGCATTTTGATCATAGTTTCTCCAGATCCCATCCGCATTACTCGACCAGATCACGATGATGGGTAGACGCTCTCTTAGGCAGCCTCTGGCTGCACCGCTTTCGGGCATGTCTACCCAATCATCTAGGTTGGCCCGCGAGAGCCGAGACCAGTTCTCCAAGCCCGAGTACGATTCCGTCCTGTTCCCCCTCGACCCCCTTTCTTTCGGTTCTGAGAGATATGAACCAGAGGAGAGAATAGCAGATTTGACAGCACCTGAGTATGGCTCATTTGATTTTGCAGACGTCATGGCCGGCAGTTCAGAGGACCGCTCCAGGACAGAGCACATCGTGATGGACCAGGGAGCGATCAACTCCACCCTGATCGCCTCGTTAGAGACAGTGCAGCAGCAGCTGAGGGATCAGGGAGCTTTCGTGATTGAGATGAGGAGAGAGTTGGAGCGACTCAGAGCAGAGAGAGATCAGAGCGAGCCTGAGGACAGACCAGATGCAGAGGCACGAGCCGCAGCAGCAGCAGCCGCCGCCGCAGCGGCAGCCGCCGCGGCAGGAGGACCACCGAGACCGATGCAGGAGTTGCACAATCCCGGATCTACACTGATGCATCATTGGGTGGTGGTACCTGCTATCGTGGGGGACTTTAAGTTCCCCCCGGACACCCTGCAGATGCTTCCCCGTTTTCACGGACTTGCCACCGAGGAGCCCCATCTCCACCTCCAGGAGTTCTTGATGATCTGCAGTACTGTCCACGACCGCCATGTGGACCAGGATACGATTCGGATGATCGCCTTCCCCTTCTCCCTAGCAGACAGAGCAGCCACCTGGCTGAAGCATTTGGGGAAGTTTGTTTACACCTGGGAGCAGCTCTGCACCGAGTACTTGAACAAGTACTATCCACTTGGGCGGACCAATGCAGCGAGGGCCCTGATCAGCAACTTCTCCATACTCCCCAACGAGCAATTCTATGAGGCATGGGAGAGGTTCTGAGAGCTCACAGACCGATGCCCGCACCATGATATCTCGAAGCCAAACCTTGTGCAGAGCTTCTTCAGCGGGCTGACACCAGAGCTCCAGGGCTTGGTGAATGCTTCTTGTGGCGGGTCCTATTTCGCCAAGGATCACGACCAGTCTGGGCCATCTTCGAGGAGATGGCCGAGAACTATATGGTGATGTCCCAGACCCGGTTGTACACTCAGGGGAGACCCCAGTAGCAGCCCGGACCTGTGCAGTACCAGAGGATAGCACGGGTCGATGCCGGTCCATCCAGTTCATCCGCAGTTGCAGCAGCACAGGCAGAGTCGTCCGCTGCGGATATGGGTATCATCAGCGAGAAGTTGGACCGCATGGAGCTGATCGAGAAGAAGCAGTGCCAGGGCATCACTCAGATGGAGCAGATGGCACAGACTCTGAGCGACATGAAGACCCAGCTCATGTGTCTCCAGGAGGCACAGACGGCTTCCCAGCCCCGTCTTCAGTCGCGAGGCGATACCGGCGGCAGCAGCAGCTCGTCCCAGCGCTCCAGCTCCTTTCAGCAGCCTAGACAGGTTCACCTTGTACAGGCGGAGCCGTACCAGCAGCAGCAGCCCTCTTACCAGTCCCCACCATCTCCAGACCTGCAGATGGTGGTATACCAGCCGGATCAGCCTCTGGCAGCACTCCCGCCAGCCCCGTACGATGCAGAGCCGTTGATGGATGTCAACGGGATTTGGTATGACCGTCCCCAACCTGGGATCCGACGAGACCATCCCGGATTCAGGTGGGGGAGTGGAGGTACCTAGCCCCAGCAGCAGTCATCCGGTCAGGGAGGGCAGTATAGCCAGCAGAGAGATCACCAGCAGCAGCAGCCCCCAGCCTACCAGCCACACCAGCAGTCGTCCTTCGTTCCTCGTCCCTATCAGCAGCAGGGACAGTCTTGGAGACGTGAGCAGCAGGCTCACCAGCCACAGCAGCAGCATCCTTCCTTCTACCCCTCTCAGCACCAGCAGCACCAGTTCCAGCACCCTCAGCACCAGAGAGGCTACCCGTCGGGCTCCCATGAGAGCCCCGCCTTGGATGACATAGCCCGCATCCTCACGGATCAGCAGGCTACTTTTCGACGGGAGATGGACGAGTTCCGCCAGGAGATGCGGGACCTGATGAGAGGGGAAGGCCGCCATCCCTACACAGATAGAGCCGAATCCGAACATCCTGAAGAGGAAATCTGAGCAGGTAGTTTCCACTGAGCATGCCACTCCTAGTGATCCATTTGATGATATGTCTTCGGATCTATTTGATGCTGATTTTGTTACACTTAGGAGCGGTAGAGCACCAGCAGGCGGCGCCTCATCTGAGCGACGACTCGAGGATCCACCCAGGGCGCCAGATGAGGAAGAGGAGAGCGGTACTGAGGCCGCACACGATGATGATGGTGGTACTGATGCCACCAAGGATGCTGATTCCACCGGCGGTACTGAGGCCGCCGCTTCACCAGTTCGAGGAGGTGGTGCTGAGGCCACCAGAGTAGCCGAGCCAGCCCGCGGTACTGAGGCCGCGAGACGTCCAGCAACAGAGCCAGCCCGTGGTGGTACTGAGAACACCGGTGTTTTTGTAGAGAGAGATGTTATTTTCCTCATGCTGATGTATCTCAGAACACTGTTTTGAATAAAGGAAAAGGTTTAGTTTCTTCTGGTCCCACTGTGGTGATTGATGTATGTGCGGATCCGGCCATCGAGCCGTCTAGGCCTTTTCCTAGTCCTTCATCTGAGAAGGACCCTGTGATCCCCTTCCCTAGAGCCCTTCAGATGGGGAAGGGGAAGAAAAGAGAAAAAGACCCAAAAAAGAGAGAGCAGGAGGAGTTCAGCCAGAGCATGATCGATAGATTTCACATACAGCTGACCCTTCAGGAGGCTTTGCAGCACATCCCCCTTCTTCAGCGATCTTTGAGAGATAGGACCACAGTCAGGAGGAGGAGGAGGAACCATCATTCAGAGATACATGTGCTGACGAAAGCCACGTGCTTCGCGATCCAGAACCGTATGCCGGCCAAGAGGACAGATTCAGGAGCCCCGTATGTCAGATGTCAGATTAGTGAGCAGAGGTTCGACCGTACTCTATTGGATAGCAGATCGTCTATCAACCTCCTTCCGGCAGCCCTTCTCGACCGCTTCGAGTTGGGCACTCTTCGACAGAGCAGGACAGTCCTTCAGTTTGCTGATCGATCTGTCAAGAGGCCGAAGGGGTTGTTGCGAAACGTTATCGTCACTATTCAGGGCCTACAATTCCCCGTGGACTTCGTAGTGTTGGACATGGAGATCCCTGATTCAGTGGTCGATACCCCCATCATCCTCGATCGTCCGTTCTTGGCCACAGCCAAAGCGGCGACTGATCATGATAGCGGGAAGGTATACTTTCGCGTCGAGGGCGAGAGTATACAAATAGAGACGGTCGAGGACTACAGAGCCAGAGAGAGAGCATGCTCAGAGGCCAGCACAGATTCAGAGCAGCTGACAGACGCCGAGCCAGACATCCACCAGGACTGTGATTTTGTGATCACAGACGACGAGGCAACATGGGCAGACCCTGCAGCACAGGCCATCCTCTCATTTCCAGACACCACTGATACAGAGATGACAGCAGAGGAGAGCTTGGAGAGCACAACCCTGGTCCAGGATACTACAGAGGCGGCAGAGCCGGTTCTTGACCGCGACACGGTTTCTAGTGATGGTGGTGCTGAGGCCACCTTGTGTGATGGTGGTACTGATGCCACCTTGTTTGATGCAGATCCCTCGGATTCAGAGTCTGATTGGGCAGATTGTGATGATCAGATGCCAGACCTGAGTCCACCTGAGCCTACAGATGAGGAGGAGCTAGAGGCAGAGCAGATCAGAGACAGCACAGTTGAGCAGCCTCCTCCAGATCCAGTTTGCGAGAGCTCGTATTCTTTCTCCCAGGCAGATTCAGCAGACTTAGCAGCATTCACGCACCTTCTTCCGAGGCCAGATTTGCCAGCACCCAGCTGTCCAGAGCTGAAGCCGCTCCCTACTTCGCTGAAGTATCGGTTCCTTGCGGGCGAACCTGAGATGTACCCAGTCATCATCTCCGCCGATCTGACTGGAGAGCAAGAATCCCGTTTGATGGGGGTTCCTGAAATGAACCGCAAGGCAATCGGATGGAGCGTAGCAGATCTCCATGGGATTAGTCCATCAGTGTGCTCCCACCATATTTATCTCGAGGAGGGGGCGAAGCCATCGCGTGAGTTCCAGTGGCGACTGAACCCCAACCTGAGAGAGGTCGTGATGAAGGAAATATCAAAATGGTGGAGTGCAGATTTTATTTATCCCATTTCCGACTCCAAGTGGGTCAGCCCCTTGCATGTGGTGCCCAAGAAGACGGGCATCACGACTGTGATCAGTGAGTCAGGAGAGGAGATTGCTATACGAGTACCCACCTCTTGGAGGGTCTGTGTTGACTACAGGAGACTCAACCAGGCCACCAAGAAGGACCATTTCCCCCTGCCTTTTATTGACCAGATCATTGAGAGACTGGCAAGGAAGAGCCATTATTGCTTTCTGGATGGGTACTCGGGCTACAACCAGGTGGCCATCGCTCCTGAGGATCAGGAGAAGACCACCTTTACCTGTCCCTTTGGTACATATGCCTTTCGACGCATGCCATTTGGGCTATGCAATGCCCCTGCGACTTTTCAGAGGTGCATGCTGTCGATCTTTTCGGACATGGTAGGGGAGTGTTTGGAGGTCTTCATGGACGATTTCTCGGTCTACGGCGACGGATTCGACTCATGTCTTGACTGCCTAGACTGAGTACTCCAGCGATGTATTGAGTTTCATTTGGTTCTATCTTGGGAGAAGAGTCACTTCATGGTAACTCAAGGGACGGTGCTTGGCCACATCATCTCCAACAGGGGCATGGAGGTTGATCCGGCCAAGGTTGATGTCATTAGAAAACTCGCACCACCGTCCAATTTGAGGCAGCAACGGTCATTCCTGGGGCACGTTGGATTTTATAGGAGATTTATTCAGGATTTCAGCAGGATTGCCCGGCCGTTGACTGACCTCTTGACGAAAGACACCGAGTTCCTTGTCGATGACAAGTGTCTTTCGTCCTTTGCGACTCTCCAGCAGTGTGTGATTGAGGCTCCTGTCCTCCAGCCGCCTGATTGGTCTCTCCCATTCAAGATCAGGACGGATGCCTCCGATTTTGCCGTAGGGGCAGTACTGGGACAGAGGAGGGGTGGAGTCCCGTTTGCTATCCACTACGCTAGCCGCACATTGGATTCCGCCCAACGGAATTACACTGTCACAGAGAAGGAGATGCTAGCCGTAGTGTTCGCCCTAGATAAGTTTCGATCTTATATCATTGGATCTAGAGTGACTTTGTACACAGATCACACCGCCATCAGGTACCTCATGGCAAAGAAGGATGCCAAGGCCAGACTCACTAGATGGATCCTTCTACTCCAGGAATTCGACATTGAGATCAAGGACAAGCCTGGAGTCAAGAATGTGGTGGCGGATCATCTCTCCCGTTTAGAGCAGCCTGAGGAGTCTGAGCAGATTGATCCCATTCGAGATACCTTCCCAGATGAGGCGATCCTTGCTATCGCCTCGCTCCCGTGGTATGCCGATATTGTGAACTTTCTCGTTGCTTGGAAAGTCCCACAAGATTGGCCCAGACAGAGGCTTGAGACCTTCCTTGCGAAGGCCAAGTCCTACCACTGGGAGGATTCCATCCTTTACCACGAGGGAGGGGATAGCTTCTGGCGTCGGTGTATTCCTCAGGAGGAACACCATAGCGTCCTCACTTATTGCCACAAGCTTGAGGCAGGAGGACATCATTCTGGGAGGAGAACGGCACAGAAAGTGCTCCAATCTGGCCTGTGGTGGCCTACCCTCTTCAAGGACTCTGATGAGTTCGTGAAGAGGTGTACTGACTGTCAGAGGATGGGCACTTGTGGACAGCGTGATATGATGTCGCTGCAGTCCATTCACTTCTGTGAGGTTTTTGACGCATGGGGCATCGATTTCATGGGTCCATTCCCTAAAAGTCAGGGATTTGAGTACATTCTGTTGGTCGTGGATTATGTTAGCCGTTGGGTTGAGGCTATCCCCGCCCGAGCCGCTGATGCGAGGACAGTTTGCAGATTTTTGAGGAAGCACATCATCACGCGGTTCGGGGTTCCACGACTTCTGATTTCTGATGGGGGGTCTCATTTCATCAACGACCAGGTAAAGGCCCTTGCCAGCAAGTTCGGTATAGACCATCGTGTTGCTACACCTTACCATCCACAGACGAATGGTCTAGCCGAGGTGTCGAGTAGGGAGATCAAGACTATATTGCAGAAAGTCGTCCGCCCTGACCGAAAGGATTGGTCACAGCTTCTGGACTCGGTCTTATGGGCATATATGACGTCTTTCAAGACTCCATTGGGCACATCTCCCTTTCGCCTCGTATATGGCAAGCCGTGCCATTTACCTGTTGAGCTGAGGCACAAGTCACTTTGGGCAGTTACTGATATACTCATGGATCCAGATGGTGTAGGAGACCATAGGAGGGCAGAGTTAGCAGCCCTGGAGGAGTTGAGAGATACAGCTTTCTCAAACAGCCTACAGTATAAGGAGAGAGTTAAGGATTGACATGATTCTCATATCAGCCACAAGCATTTTGAGATTGGACAGAGAGTATGGCTGTTTGATGCGAAGCTTCGTTTGTTTCCAGGGAAGCTACAGAGCAAGTGGAAGGGACCCTACTTGGTCAGAAAGGTACACGACAACGGTAGCATTGATATATCCGAGTTGTCTGCTGAGAGTACCTTTCGAGTGAACGACCAGCGGCTCAAGCCATTTCTAGATCATGAGCTGCGAGTCGTTGATCTTGCCCCGATTCATTTTGCGTGAGATGTGTCTTTTGACTCACATCTAATGCATCTCACGCCTGAGTTTCACTGTTCTTCCGCCTTGTATAGATCCAGATGTTTATATCTCTACATTCTTTAGTCCCACATCCCTTTCTTCATCTTGTGATTATGCTATACTTAGGGTGCACTTTACCCTAAGTATAGGGGGGATGTGAGACCTTCGGGTATTTCTTTTGTTGCTGTCTACCCCTGTTTTACTGCCTATACTTAGGGACATTTCACCCTAAGTATAGGGGGGGTAGACCATGTACATTCTCCACTTGGTTTTTCCCTTAGTATACAGCCTGCTATACTTAGGATTACTTGATCCTAAGTATAGGGGGAAGACCCGAGACCCTCTTGACTTTTCTATTTCATTCATTCTTCCTTGTATATAGCCTTTCTTTCCACTTCCCTATACATAGCACGAGTTATGTCTTCTTCATCGCTCTTGACTCTGAGGACATCGTTCGAGCTAAGTATAGGGGGCGTGTATATATTTCATATATACTTTAGCCATAACTCGTACTTTGTGTGAGTGTGTTAATAAAGAAAATGGCTAAAAACCTCAAAAATTAAAAATTTTTCATGTACATAAACTTCTTTTATTTGCACATAAATAGCTAGTGTACAAATTATTTTTGTAAAAATGATTTCAAAAATCTTTTGTGTAAAGTTTGTGTAATTATTTTCTTATCAAAACTATGTATATAGTACAAAATTTTTCCAAGATGTTTTGAAAATCAAAAGTTTGCAAAAATCTTGTGTAAATTTGTGCAAATATCTTTTTGCAAAACTTGCACTTCATGCATCATCCATACATGATTTCAAAACATTTTTCAAAAATTTTGCATGTTTATAAAAATTTGTGTAAATAGCATCTTTTGTACATATGTATATAGTTTTTCTGTATGATAGTTGACATTTAAACTAGCCTGGAATCAAATTGAGAAATGGAGCTTGATTAAGATCTTAATCCACCTAACATCTAAGAGGAACCTTATAGGGCTTAGGTTTAAGGCTTTTCAGGTCCAGGGTGACTTAATTCTTTGAGTCCACTAGGCTATGATCACATGTCGTCTCAATGAGCCTAAGTAGAGCACTTAACAACAACACATGACTCATATAGATTATGGCTTTACTTGAACACCAGCACTATGCACCGAGCTCTCTACGGATGAGGTGGTGAGGAGGCAGTCTTCCCTGACTTGGGGTAGCATATGAGGGTAGTACTTCTAGGCGGAACCTCTCTTCTTCTTTTAGTGAAGTAAGTGCGTCTCAACTTGGTCTGGTTGCCATGAGGTCTAACGACGGTAGTTGTGGGTTGCAATAAAGCTTCAAAAGAGGGATAGTCTACTAGCTCAAGAGGAAAAACTCCTTGTATATATGCTGCACATGTATATGTTGTATAGATGCACTTAACAAAAAAATGTGCAAAAAGAAAATAACTCCAAAAAAGTGGTGGGTCTGAGAGAAAATGATAATCCCACCGGAGTATGTATATAGAGTGCAATAAGCAAAGCTTGAGTATCATGATCCACCTGATGTAGCTTGCAGCAGGGAGACTTGGCTACACTGGTCAAGCTCCCAAGGGTACTTGGCTACACTGGCCTTGACCCATTCTCTTCTTCCTCCTCTTCTTGAGCCGGTTGAACTTGAACTTAGAAGGGAATACCCCGCTCCTCGAGGAAAGAGTGGCCAGATTGAGGTCATAGAGTTACCTTGTTGGGGAGGTTGTCAAGTTGCCATTTCTGAGGTGGAGAGCTTAGACCTCACATTCACAAGACAAGAAAAGATTCATGGTCTTCAGGGTTTGTGATTGATGACTTGTTCTGATCTGGAGCATTGAGGAGTCTTGGTTATAGATTAGTGGAACTTAGAGGCTGTTGAGTGTTAGACTTAAGTCCAAATAAGGTTCCGACAAATTAATAATCCAAAGATCTGATCGAGCTCCATACCTTAATTTAATGAAGGCAAGTTTAATAATCAGCCTTGATCTATGTACATTCTCTTTTTCTTTTTCTTTATTTCTTGTTCACTTCTTTTTCAAATAAGTGTTTGCTAAGGGACTAGCAAAGTTAAGCATAGGGGGTGATGAATACTCATTCATCACTCTTTATTCTTATATTTTAGCTACAAAAACCTTTGCAAATGCATGTAGATATGTGTAATTACAAATAATTACCAAAAGCATGCATTGTGTAAAAACCTATAATTAGCATGTTTTTGTGCAAAAATAAAAGAATAAAGATTAAAAAGAAAAAGAGGGAAATATTTAGAATAAATATTGAGCAACCTAACCCAAGGGAGGGCTCAGCATGGGCCTGACCGCATAAAAGCCAAAGTAGAGGGAGATAGGGGCTCATGTGTGTAAATATTTATGTAAATAAAATAAAAGTATTTTCCTCACAAAAATAGGCTTGTAAATATTTGTATATAATTATAAATATAAAATCAAAACAAAAATTTAAAAATTAAAAAGAAAACAAAAACACAACTTGTACATGATCACATTATACATAGAACCACCTTTATCTTTATTTAACCTTATAAATAAATAAAATTAAATTCTAAAATTTTTGTAAATATTATATATTATATAGTGTAAATAAATAAAATAAAAACAATTAAAACAAAAACAAAATAAAAATAACAAAATTAAAAACAGAAAAATATATTGTAAATATACCATGTATATAAATGTATATATGTATTTATTTCACCTATGTATATAAACAATTAAAATAAAATAAAAATCTCTTTTTATTCCTTATTTTATAATGAAAATAAATAAAATATAAAAGGGGAATAAAATTGTACAAAAATAACAATTAAAAATCAAAAATCAAAATCCTACATATTGTATATATACCTATATATATCATATTATGTATATACCTTATTTTTATTTTGAAAAATTAATTAAAAATCACTAAAAAATAGAAAAAAAATAAAAATATTTCATGTTTTAAGTTTTCACCAATTCGGCCGTTTGCCACCTGTTATTTCACTTCCAAATATTGTCCACGTGGCCGACCCCTATTGGTCCTGGGATTGTTGACCGCCTGGTCAACTACCCCCCCAGGACCACTTCCCACGGGTCCTTAGCGGGCGACCAGTTTCTCGGATTTTCCCCGTCTAAACCCGATCGCCTACCACCTAAACCCCAGGTCCGACTCCTTAATGATGCATCCGAGACCCTCGCCGGAGCCTCCCCCTCGGGATCCGCGCGCTTCCACGCCCTACCCGCGCCTTTCTTCCCGGACTCTCCAGCATATAAAGCTCCAGCTCCGCCTCCTCATTTCTCATCTTTGGGTATTCGATTCCACCCCCTGTGAGCTCCGGTGTGTGCGTGAGAGTGACAGCTCACTGCTCGTGCTGTTGAAGCGAGGAGAGGGACCGGATTCCATCGATCCGGCGAGCTTCGCCGCCGTTGCTCCGCCACTAGCTGGAGCCCGAGCCTCGGAGGGAGACGCTTCTCGAGGCGAAGACCCAGAGCTTCCTTAGCTCTTCCCCAGTCTCCTCGTCCACCCAGGTAATCCCTTAGACCCTTCTTTTCCTTTGATTTTCATTTACGCCCAAATCGTCGCTCCGCCGTGTTACTCCGATTCCGACCATTCCATAGCTAGATTCGATCATCGGAATCCACAGACATCTGCGCCTTCCTCCGACGCGCCTTCTCCATCCCTCCATCCAACCCAGCTCGCACAGGAGCTGGGATTCGAGCTCCACCGTCCCCCCTTCGCCGGAGCTCGTCCATATCGCCCCATCGTCCACCGTCACCCTGCCTAACCGGGTCGAGGCTGTTTGCCCTCGACCCGCGAGTCTTCTGGACTGTTTTGCAGGTTCAAAGAAGGACGTCTGAGGTCCTTCGACATCAAACCAGGAGGCGCAGCTCCGCCGACCTCGCCGGAGCTTCTCGGAGCTCGGCCGGGTCATCGGAGACCCCCATCCGACGCGGAGGCCCACGCTAGACCTTTCCCGATCATCAGCGCCCCGCGAGGAGGTCAGGAGCGCATGCACTGGGCCGGCGAAGTTCGCCGGCCACCTGTTCTTCCTCGACCTTCAGACGCCGTCCGATCATCCCTCTCGCTCCAGGTTCATCTGGGCCGTCCGTTCAGGAGCAGCAGTCATCGTTCGATCTGAGGTGGATAGATCTGGACCGCCCGATGCTCGAGGGTTAGCCGCAGAGAGCCACGCCCGTCCGATGCACCACGTGGCTTGACCCTCACCGTCGGATTCGCCAGAGGAGTCCAGCTGTGGAGCGCCTGTGATTCCCAACCGTCAGATGATCCACGTGCCCTCCATCCAACCGCTCCATTAATAAAGGGTAAACTACCCTTAGGCCCTTCTGTTTATTGCATTTCGTAGTTAGTCCTGTAATTAGTTAATCCAGTTGTTTAGTTTTTGGGATTATTGCATAGAGGACCCCGTACTCTACTTAGTTTGCATTTATGCCCCTGTGTATGGTCTGACACGTGCATCGACACGTGTTTTTTGGCTTATTTGCATTCCATGCCCCTGTAGTTCTGATTGTTAATGATTGAATGAAAGTTTGTGTTTATTTGCATTTATACCCCTGTGCGTATTTTATTTGAACATGTGCGAATATTTTTGGGTTATTTGCAGAAAAGCCCCTAGACTTTTGGTACCTGTTACCAAAAGGCCCTCGAAACTTATTTTCTTCACATTTAGGTCCCTGAGTGCCTCAGGCACGCGCGACGTGCGTGACTTCCTGGGTTAATTGCGCCAGACCCCCCAGACTTTCGGGTATTTGCACTTTGGTCCCTGTGCACAGTGCCCCTTCTTTATTTTTGGATAAAATAGCAAAATACCTCCAAATCCAACGAAAATTGGATACATGGCTCCTGCCATAGTGTAAAATTTTCGAGGATTTTTTAGGACATTTTTGTTTTCATTTGATATTTTTTAAAAATTCAAAAACATCTATTTTCTTCACTGTCTAACTTTAAAAATCACAAAAAATATTAAATAGTGCCTAAAAATTACAAAAAAATTGTCTACAAACTATTTTGTTGTGTTTGATTTTCTAGCCAATTTTGGCTATTTTTCATTACTGAAAACCATAAAAATTAAAAAACACTCAAAATCTTATAAATATTCTAGTAAATCAATTAAAAATCCAAAAACAATAAACTAGGTGCCTAAATTTTCCTTGTTTTATTCTTTTTACAGGAAAATTACCTCCCAGCTAATTTGGGGCATTTAGATATTTTATCTAGGCCCTTTTACCTCGGCTGGACAGTACCTACGGTTTTAGCTACTTTTGATTTTTAGAAAATTAAATAAACATCAGAAAATTCTCAAAAATTCATCAAAAATACTAAAAATTATAAAACACATAAAAATATTTTTGTTTGAATTTTTGGTTGATTTTTAATGCTTTTAATAAATTGTTGAAGTGTGTGTTTATTTACTTTTCTTTATTTCTTAATACATTAAAAATCCAAAAAAAATATAAAATATTCAAAAACCGCCAAAAACATTTCTTTTATTTTCTCTTATCTCCTTTTTTACTGCTTCGTAGGCCGAGAGGCCAAACCGTGCTCCTTGAGTTCGACCCTGGTCGCTATACCAAGTTAAATAAATAGCGAGACCGCTAGCTCATTTTTGATCGATTTTATCTAACTTGGTGGTCTAATCTTCTTGATCGACACGATCGAGTGACCGAGGTCGCGACGACCATTGTAGAGATACCTGATTGCCTTAGTCGCTCGATTTTTCGTGCCATCAGAATGGCGCCGTTGCCGGGGAGCACGGCTTAGTAGTTTTTCGTTTTTGTTTTCGCGGCTTTCCGCGGCTCTTTCAGAGCTCGCGGCTTTCTCGCGACTTTTGTCTATATCTTATTTTTGTTTTATTTTGAGTGTTTGTTTTATTTTGCATTTTTGCATATATACCCTCATTTTCATTTGTATTTATTTTCCTTATTATTATTATTTGATTATTTTGGTCTGACCACTTGTCTCTATTTCTTGCGAGGGCCCGAGGACCGCGGAGGCGACTTTCGAGGAGCCGACGCAATCGCAGGACTTGGAGGCGGCTCCCTTCTTTACGGAGCCGCAGGAGAGAGCGAGAGAGAGAGAGAGTTGAGTGGGAGAGGTTTAATTAGATTTTTTATTTTTATTCTGATTATTATTGTAATAATACAGGGACTCAGAAACTGGACCTTTGCACTGTGGTTGACTTAGCGGGTCTGTTTTACCGAGCACCGGTGTGCTCGGGGGACCCTTAGGAGTTTTTCGCGGCTTTTCTCGCGGTTTTGTTTTCTTTTCTTTTTAGCTGCCTTTTCCGGTGTTTACGCGGTTTTTGATCGAGCCCCTAGACTTAGGATTTTATACTTGCTTGTGCCGTAATTAGTAGGGTCCCCACACTTAATTATCTGCATGTTCCTATAGTGCGCTTAATTATACCTACTAATAATCAATTAATAAAAATAACTGACTCATTTTCTTTCGTGGCTTACGTGCCGACCAAGACCGGACCTTTGGCCTGTAGGACGGTGACCAGTTAGACGGTTCTGCGAGTAGAATTGCTGATCTAGGACTCGGTTTTCATCGCTGCATCATTTAGGTAGTTTATTTTCTGCCTTTACATTTATACGCGGATCATATTGCATGTAGAGTGCTGGAGACAGGTACGCCTTTCTGACTTTACATGCATCATTGATTTATCGTGCATCGGCTTTTTCGTCTTCTCCCCCTGTTTTTGACTTAATAATCAGGAGAACCGAAAAATTCGTTAGGCGTTTGTTTTTATTTGAAAAATATAAAAAAGAAAAACCATAAAATTGGGACTGGCTAAAACTATTGACCCTAAAAGACACTCACCTTAAAAATTTGTCTTGGGGAGAGCAATCCCCTCATTGTTTGGTTTGCTTGCACGAGAGAGTGACCCGCACCCTAGGTAGAGCCCTCCGGTGCTATTTCCAGCTGACTACCGACTCTTCCGTGCGGTCCAGTCGGTTGGGGTAGTATCGAGTATCCCAACAGGTCACGTAAGCGCTCTGATATCTTGTGTGTTCACTTAATAAAAATTGACAAGATAATTTGACCGAGCTTTTACGGTCTTCAGCTCGCGTTGCGTTGGTGAACCGATGGTTTGCATTTTGATCATAGTTTCTCCAGATCCCATCCGCATTACTCGACCAGATCACGATGATGGGTAGACGCTCTCTTAGGCAGCCTCTGGCTGCACCGCTTTCGGGCATGTCTACCCAATCATCTAGGTTGGCCCGCGAGAGCCGAGACCAGTTCTCCAAGCCCGAGTACGATTCCGCCCTGTTCCCCCTCGACCCCCTTTCTTTCGGTTCTGAGAGATATGAACCAGAGGAGAGAATAGCAGATTTGACAGCACCTGAGTATGGCTCATTTGATTTTGCAGACGTCATGGCCGGCAGTTCAGAGGACCGCTCCAGGACAGAGCACATCGTGATGGACCAGGGAGCGATCAACTCCACCCTGATCGCCTCGTTAGAGACAGTGCAGCAGCAGCTGAGGGATCAGGGAGCTTTCGTGATTGAGATGAGGAGAGAGTTGGAGCGACTCAGAGCAGAGAGAGATCAGAGCGAGCCTGAGGACAGACCAGATGCAGAGGCACGAGCCGCAGCAGCAGCAGCCGCCGCCGCAGCGGCAGCCGCCGCGGCAGGAGGACCACCGAGACCGATGCAGGAGTTGCACAATCCCGGATCTACACTAATGCATCATTGGGTGGTGGTACCTGCTATCGTGGGGGACTTTAAGTTCCCCCCGGACACCCTGCAGATGCTTCCCCGTTTTCACGGACTTGCCACCGAGGAGCCCCATCTCCACCTCCAGGAGTTCTTGATGATCTGCAGTACTGTCCACGACCGCCATGTGGACCAGGATACGATTCGGATGATCGCCTTCCCCTTCTCCCTAGCAGACAGAGCAGCCACCTGGCTGAAGCATTTGGGGAAGTTTGTTTACACCTGGGAGCAGCTCTGCACCGAGTACTTGAACAAGTACTATCCACTTGGGCGGACCAATGCAGCGAGGGCCCTGATCAGCAACTTCTCCATACTCCCCAACGAGCAATTCTATGAGGCATGGGAGAGGTTCTGAGAGCTCACAGACCGATGCCCGCACCATGATATCTCGAAGCCAAACCTTGTGCAGAGCTTCTTCAGCGGGCTGACACCAGAGCTCCAGGGCTTGGTGAACGCTTCTTGTGGCGGGTCCTATTTCGCCAAGGATCACGATCAGGTCTGGGCCATCTTCGAGGAGATGGCCGAGAACTATATGGTGATGTCCCAGACCCGGTTGTACACTCAGGGGAGACCCCAGTAGCAGCCCGGACCCGTGCAGTACCAGAGGATAGCACGGGTCGATGCCGGTCCATCCAGTTCATCCGCAGTTGCAGCAGCACAGGCAGAGTCGTCCGCTGCGGATATGGGTATCATCAGCGAGAAGTTGGACCGCATGGAGCTGATCGAGAAGAAGAAGTGCCAGGGCATCACTCAGATGGAGCAGATGGCACAGACTCTGAGCGACATGAAGACCCAGCTCATGTGTCTCCAGGAGGCACAGACGGCTTCCCAGCCCCGTCTTCAGTCGCGAGGCGATACCGGCGGCAGCAGCAGCTCGTCCCAGCGCTCCAGCTCCTTTCAGCAGCCTAGACAGGTTCACCTTGTACAGGCGGAGCCGTACCAGCAGCAGCAGCCCTCTTACCAGTCCCCACCATCTCCAGACCTGCAGATGGTGGTATACCAGCCGGATCAGCCTCTGGCAGCACTCCCGCCAGCCCCGTACGATGCAGAGCCGTTGATGGATGTCAACGGGATTTGGTATGACCGTCCCCAACCTGGGATCCGACGAGACCATCCCGGATTCAGGTGGGGGAGTGGAGGTACCTAGCCCCAGCAGCAGTCATCCGGTCAGGGAGGGCAGTATAGCCAGCAGAGAGATCACCAGCAGCAGCAGCCCCCAGCCTACCAGCCACACCAGCAGTCGTCCTTCGTTCCTCGTCCCTATCAGCAGCAGGGACAGTCTTGGAGACGTGAGCAGCAGGCTCACCAGCCATAGCAGCAGCATCCTTCCTTCTACCCCTCTCAGCACCAGCAGCACCAGTTCCAGCACCCTCAGCACCAGAGAGGCTACCCGTCGGGCTCCCATGAGAGCCCCGCCTTGGATGACATAGCCCGCATCCTCACGGATCAACAGGCTACTTTTCGACGGGAGATGGACGAGTTCCGCCAGGAGATGCGGGACCTGATGAGAGGGAAGGCCGCCATCCCTACACAGATAGAGCCGAATCCGAACATCCTGAAGAGGAAATCTGAGCAGGTAGTTTCCACTGAGCATGCCACTCCTAGTGATCCATTTGATGATATGTCTTCGGATCTATTTGATGCTGATTTTGTTACACTTAGGAGCGGTAGAGCACCAGCAGGCGGCGCCTCATCTGAGCGACGACTCGAGGATCCACCCAGGGCGCCAGATGAGGAAGAGGAGAGCGGTACTGAGGCCGCACACGATGATGATGGTGGTACTGATGCCACCAAGGATGCTGATTCCACCGGCGGTACTGAGGCCGCCGCTTCACCAGTTCGAGGAGGTGGTGCTGAGGCCACCAGAGTAGCCGAGCCAGCCCGCGGTACTGAGGCCGCGAGACGTCCAACAACAGAGCCAGCCCGTGGTGGTACTGAGAACACCAGTGTTTTTGTAGAGAGAGATGTTATTTTTCCTCATGCTGATGTATCTCAGAACACTGTTTTGAATAAAGGAAAAGGTTTAGTTTCTTCTGGTCCCACTGTGGTGATTGATGTATGTGCGGATCCGGCCATCGAGCCGTCTAGGCCTTTTCCTAGTCCTTCATCTGAGAAGGACCCTGTGATCCCCTTCCCTAGAGCCCTTCAGATGGGGAAGGGGAAGAAAAGAGAAAAAGACCCAAAAAAGAGAGAGCAGGAGGAGTTCAGCCAGAGCATGATCGATAGATTTCACATACAGCTGACCCTTCAGGAGGCTTTGCAGCACATCCCCCTTCTTCAACGATCTTTGAGAGATAGGACCACAGTCAGGAGGAGGAGGAGGAACCATCATTCAGAGATACATGTGCTGACGAAAGCCACGTGCTTCGCGATCCAGAACCGTATGCCGGCCAAGAGGACAGATTCAGGAGCCCCGTATGTCAGATGTCAGATTAGTGAGCAGAGGTTCGACCGTACTCTATTGGATAGCAGATCGTCTATCAACCTCCTTCCGGCAGCCCTTCTCGACCGCTTCGAGTTGGGCACTCTTCGACAGAGCAGGACAGTCCTTCAGTTTGCTGATCGATCTGTCAAGAGGCCGAAGGGGTTGTTGCGAAACGTTATCGTCACTATTCAGGGCCTACAATTCCCCGTGGACTTCGTAGTGTTGGACATGGAGATCCCTGATTCAGTGGTCGATACCCCCATCATCCTCGATCGTCCGTTCTTGGCCACAGCCAAAGCGGTGACTGATCATGATAGCGGGAAGGTATACTTTCGCGTCGAGGGCGAGAGTATAGAGACGGTCGAGGACTACAGAGCCAGAGAGAGAGCATGCTCAGAGGCCAGCACAGATTCAGAGCAGCTGACAGACGCCGAGCCAGACATCCACCAGGACTGTGATTTTGTGATCACAGACGACGAGGCAGCATGGGCAGACCCTGCAGCACAGGCCATCCTCTCATTTCCAGACACCACTGATACAGAGATGACAGCAGAGGAGAGCTTGGAGAGCACAACCCTGGTCCAGGATACTACAGAGGCGGCAGAGCCGGTTCTTGACCGCGACACGGTTTCTAGTGATGGTGGTGCTGAGGCCACCTTGTGTGATGGTGGTACTGATGCCACCTTGTTTGATGCAGATCCCTCGGATTCAGAGTCTGATTGGGCAGATTGTGATGATCAGATGCCAGACCTGAGTCCACCTGAGCCTACAGATGAGGAGGAGCTAGAGGCAGAGCAGATCAGAGACAGCACAGTTGAGCAGCCTCCTCCAGATCCAGTTTGCGAGAGCTCGTATTCTTTCTCCCAGGCAGATTCAGCAGACTTAGCAGCATTCACGCACCTTCTTCCGAGGCCAGATTTGCCAGCACCCAGCTGTCCAGAGCTGAAGCCGCTCCCTACTTCGCTGAAGTATCGGTTCCTTGCGGGCGAACCTGAGATGTACCCAGTCATCATCTCCGCCGATCTGACTGGAGAGCAAGAATCCCGTTTGATGGGGGTTCCTGAAATGAACCGCAAGGCAATCGGATGGAGCGTAGCAGATCTCCATGGGATTAGTCCATCAGTGTGCTCCCACCATATTTATCTCGAGGAGGGGGCGAAGCCATCGCGTGAGTTCCAGTGGCGACTGAACCCCAACCTGAGAGAGGTCGTGATGAAGGAAATATCAAAATGGTGGAGTGCAGATTTTATTTATCCCATTTCCGACTCCAAGTGGGTCAGCCCCTTGCATGTGGTGCCCAAGAAGACGGGCATCACGACTGTGATCAGTGAGTCAGGAGAGGAGATTGCTATACGAGTACCCACCTCTTGGAGGGTCTGTGTTGACTACAGGAGACTCAACCAGGCCACCAAGAAGGACCATTTCCCCCTGCCTTTTATTGACCAGATCATTGAGAGACTGGCAAGGAAGAGCCATTATTGCTTTCTGGATGGGTACTCGGGCTACAACCAGGTGGCCATCGCTCCTGAGGATCAGGAGAAGACCACCTTTACCTGTCCCTTTGGTACATATGCCTTTCGACGCATGCCATTTGGGCTATGCAATGCCCCTGCGACTTTTCAGAGGTGCATGCTGTCGATCTTTTCGGACATGGTAGGGGAGTGTTTGGAGGTCTTCATGGATGATTTCTCGGTCTACGGCGACGGATTCGACTCATGTCTTGACTGCCTAGACTGAGTACTCCAGCGATGTATTGAGTTTCATTTGGTTCTATCTTGGGAGAAGAGTCACTTCATGGTAACTCAAGGGACGGTGCTTGGCCACATCATCTCCAACAGGGGCATGGAGGTTGATCCGGCCAAGGTTGATGTCATTAGAAAACTCGCACCACCGTCCAATTTGAGGCAGCAACGGTCATTCCTGGGGCACGTTGGATTTTATAGGAGATTTATTCAGGATTTCAGCAGGATTGCCCGGCCGTTGACTGACCTCTTGACGAAAGACATCGAGTTCCTTGTCGATGACAAGTGTCTTTCGTCCTTTGCGACTCTCCAGCAGTGTGTGATTGAGGCTCCTGTCCTCCAGCCGCCTGATTGGTCTCTCCCATTCGAGATCAGGACGGATGCCTCCGATTTTGCCGTAGGGGCAGTGCTGGGACAGAGGAGGGGTGGAGTCCCGTTTGCTATCCACTACGCTAGCCGCACATTGGATTCCGCCCAACGGAATTACACTGTCACAGAGAAGGAGATGCTAGCCGTAGTGTTCGCCCTAGATAAGTTTCGATCTTATATCATTGGATCTAGAGTGACTTTGTACACAGATCACACCGCCATCAGGTACCTCATGGCAAAGAAGGATGCCAAGGCCAGACTCACTAGATGGATCCTTCTACTCCAGGAATTCGACATTGAGATCAAGGACAAGCCTGGAGTCAAGAATGTGGTGGCGGATCATCTCTCCCGTTTAGAGCAGCCTGAGGAGTCTGAGCAGATTGATCCCATTCGAGATACCTTCCCAGATGAGGCGATCCTTGCTATCGCCTCGCTCCCGTGGTATGCCGATATTGTGAACTTTCTCGTTGCTTGGAAAGTCCCACAAGATTGGCCCAGACAGAGGCTTGAGACCTTCCTTGCGAAGGCCAAGTCCTACCACTGGGAGGATTCCATCCTTTACCACGAGGGAGGGGATAGCTTCTGGCGTCGGTGTATTCCTCAGGAGGAACACCATAGCGTCCTCACTTATTGCCACAAGCTTGAGGCAGGAGGACATCATTCTGGGAGGAGAACGGCACAGAAAGTGCTCCAATCTGGCCTGTGGTGGCCTACCCTCTTCAAGGACTCTGATGAGTTCGTGAAGAGGTGTACTGACTGTCAGAGGATGGGCACTTGTGGACAGCGTGATATGATGTCGCTGCAGTCCATTCACTTCTGTGAGGTTTTTGATGCATGGGGCATCGATTTCATGGGTCCATTCCCTAAAAGTCAGAGATTTGAGTACATTCTGTTGGTCGTGGATTATGTTAGCCGTTGGGTTGAGGCTATCCCCGCCCGAGCCGCTGATGCGAGGACAGTTTGCAGATTTTTGAGGAAGCACATCATCACGCGGTTCGGGGTTCCACGACTTCTGATTTCTGATGGGGGGTCTCATTTCATCAACGACCAGGTAAAGGCCCTTGCCAGCGAGTTCGGTATAGACCATCGTGTTGCTACACCTTACCATCCACAGACGAATGGTCTAGCCGAGGTGTCGAGTAGGGAGATCAAGACTATATTGCAGAAAGTCGTCCGCCCTGACCGAAAGGATTGGTCACAGCTTCTGGACTCGGTCTTATGGGCATATATGACGTCTTTCAAGACTCCATTGGGCACATCTCCCTTTCGCCTCGTATATGGCAAGCCGTGCCATTTACCTGTTGAGCTGAGGCACAAGTCACTTTGGGCAGTTACTGATATACTCATGGATCCAGATGGTGTAGGAGACCATAGGAGGGCAGAGTTAGCAGCCCTGGAGGAGTTGAGAGATACAGCTTTCTCAAACAGCCTACAGTATAAGGAGAGAGTTAAGGATTGACATGATTCTCATATCAGCCACAAGCATTTTGAGATTGGACAGAGAGTATGGCTGTTTGATGCGAGGCTTCGTTTGTTTCCAGGGAAGCTACAGAGCAAGTGGAAGGGACCCTACTTGGTCAGAAAGGTACACGACAACGGTAGCATTGATATATCCGAGTTGTCTGCTGAGAGTACCTTTCGAGTGAACGGCCAGCGGCTCAAGCCATTTCTAGATCATGAGCTGCGAGTCGTTGATCTTGCCCCGATTCATTTTGCGTGAGATGTGTCTTTTGACTCACATCTAATGCATCTCACGCCTGAGTTTCACTGTTCTTCCGCCTTGTATAGATCCAGATGTTTATATCTCTACATTCTTTAGTCCCACATCCCTTTCTTCATCTTGTGATTATGCTATACTTAGGGTGCACTTTACCCTAAGTATAGGGGGGATGTGAGACCTTCGGGTATTTCTTTTGTTGCTGTCTACCCCTGTTTTACTGCCTATACTTAGGGACATTTCACCCTAAGTATAGGGGGGGTAGACCATGTACATTCTCCACTTGGTTTTTCCCTTAGTATACAGCCTGCTATACTTAGGATTACTTGATCCTAAGTATAGGGGGAAGACCCGAGACCCTCTTGACTTTTCTATTTCATTCATTCTTCCTTGTATATAGCCTTTCTTTTCACTTCCCTATACATAGCACGAGTTATGTCTTCTTCATCGCTCTTGACTCTGAGGACATCGTTCGAGCTAAGTATAGGGGGCGTGTATATATTTCATATATACTTTAGCCATGACTCGTACTTTGTGTGAGTGTGTTAATAAAGAAAATGGCTAAAAACCTCAAAAATTAAAAATTTTTCATGTACATAAACTTTTTTTATTTGCACATAAATAGCTAGTGTACAAATTATTTTTGTAAAAATGATTTCAAAAATCTTTTGTGTAAAGTTTGTGTAATTATTTTCTTATCAAAACTATGTATATAGTACAAAATTTTTCCAAGATGTTTTGAAAATCAAAAGTTTGCAAAAATCTTGTGTAAATTTGTGTAAATATCTTTTTGCAAAACTTGCACTTCATGCATCATCCATACATGATTTCAAAACATTTTTCAAAAATTTTGCATGTTTGTAAAAATTTGTGTAAATAGCATCTTTTGTACATATGTATATAGTTTTTCTGTATGATAGTTGACATTTAAACTAGCCTGGAATCAAATTGAGAAATGGAGCTTGATTAAGATCTTAATCCACCTAACTTCTAAGAGGAACCTTATAGGGCTTAGGTTTAAGGCTTTTCAGGTCCAGGGTGACTTAATTCTTTGAGTCCACTAGGCTATGATCACATGTCGTCTCAATGAGCCTAAGTAGAGCACTTAACAACAACACATGACTCATATAGATTATGGCTTTACTTGAACACCAGCACTATGCACCGAGCTCTCTACGGATGAGGTGGTGAGGAGGCAGTCTTCCCTGACTTGGGGTAGCATATGAGGGTAGTACTTCTAGGCGGAACCTCTCTTCTTCTTTTAGTGAAGTAAGTGCGTCTCAACTTGGTCTGGTTGCCATGAGGTCTAACGACGGTAGTTGTGGGTTGCAATAAAGCTTCAAAAGAGGGATAGTCTACTAGCTCAAGAGGAAAAACTCCTTGTATATATGCTGCACATGTATATGTTGTATAGATGCACTTAACAAAAAAATGTGCAAAAAGAAAATAACTCCAAAAAAGTGGTGGGTCTGAGAGAAAATGATAATCCCACCGGAGTATGTATATAGAGTGCAATAAGCAAAGCTTGAGTATCATGATCCACCTGATGTAGCTTGCAGCAGGGAGACTTGGCTACACTGGTCAAGCTCCCAAGGGTACTTGGCTACACTGGCCTTGACCCATTCTCTTCTTCCTCCTCTTCTTGAGCCGGTTGAACTTGAACTTAGAAGGGAATACCCCGCTCCTCGAGGAAAGAGTGGCCAGATTGAGGTCATAGAGTTACCTTGTTGGGGAGGTTGTCAAGTTGCCATTTCTGAGGTGGAGAGCTTAGACCTCACATTCACAGGACAAGAAAAGATTCATGGTCTTCAGGGTTTGTGATTGATGACTTGTTCTGATCTGGAGCATTGAGGAGTCTTGGTTATAGATTAGTGGAACTTAGAGGCTGTTGAGTGTTAGACTTAAGTCCAAATAAGGTTCCGACAAATTAATAATCCAAAGATCTGATCGAGCTCCATACCTTAATTTAATGAAGGCAAGTTTAATAATCAGCCTTGATCTATGTACATTCTCTTTTTCTTTTTCTTTATTTCTTGTTCACTTCTTTTTCAAATAAGTGTTTGCTAAGGGACTAGCAAAGTTAAGTATAGGGGGTGATGAATACTCATTCATCACTCTTTATTCTTATATTTTAGCTACAAAAA
The DNA here is from genome assembly GCA_037367405.1 of Ottelia alismoides. NCBI lineage: Eukaryota > Viridiplantae > Streptophyta > Magnoliopsida > Alismatales > Hydrocharitaceae > Ottelia > Ottelia alismoides. Next base: position 230,284 of record JAZKJV010008478.1, on the reverse strand, counting down.
CCTTTGCAAATGCATGTAGATATGTGTAATTACAAATAATTACCAAAAGCATGCATTGTGTAAAAACCTATAATTAGCATGTTTTTGTGAAAAAATAAAAGAATAAAGATTAAAAAGAAAAAGAGGGAAATATTTAGAATAAATATTGAGCAACCTAACCCAAGGGAGGGCTCAGCATGGGCCTGACCGCATAAAAGCCAAAGTAGAGGGAGATAGGGGCTCATGTGTGTAAATATTTATGTAAATAAAATAAAAGTATTTTCCTCACAAAAATAGGCTTGTAAATATTTGTATATAATTATAAATATAAAATCAAAACAAAAATTTAAAAATTAAAAAGAAAACAAAAACACAACTTGTACATGATCACATTATACATAGAACCACCTTTATCTTTATTTAACCTTATAAATAAATAAAATTAATTTCTAAAATTTTTGTAAATATTCTATATTATATAGTGTAAATAAATAAAATAAAAACAATTAAAACAAAAACAAAATAAAAATAACAAAATTAAAAACACAAAATATATTGTAAATATACCATGTATATAAATGTATATATGTATTTATTTCACCTATGTATATAAACAATTAAAATAAAATAAAAATCTCTTTTTATTCCTTATTTTATAATGAAAATAAATAAAATATAAAAGGGGAATAAAATTGTACAAAAATAACAATTAAAAATCAAAAATCAAAATCCTACACATTGCATATATACCTATACATATCATATTATGTATATACCTTATTTTTATTTTGAAAAATTAATTAAAAATCACTAAAAATAGAAAAAAATAAAAATATTTCATGTTTTAAGTTTTCACCAATTCGGCCGTTTGCCACCTGTTATTTCACTTCCAAATATTGTCCACGTGGCCGACCCCTATTGGTCCTGGGATTGTTGACCGCCTGGTCAACTACCCCCCCAGGACCACTTCCCACGGGTCCTTAGCGGGCGACCCGTTTCTCGGATTTTCCCCGTCTAAACCCGATCGCCTACCACCTAAACCCCAGGTCCGACTCCTTAATGATGCATCCGAGACCCTCGCCGGAGCCTCCCCCTCGGGATCCGCGCGCTTCCACGCCCTACCCGTGCCTTTCTTCCCGGACTCTCCAGCATATAAAGCTCCAACTCCGCCTCCTCATTTCTCATCTTTGGGTATTCGATTCCACCCCCTGTGAGCTCCGGTGTGTGAGTGAGAGTGACAGCTCACTGCTCGTGCTGTTGAAGCGAGGAGAGGGACCGGATTCCATCGATCCGGCGAGCTTCGCCGCCGTTGCTCCGCCACCAGCTGGAGCCCGAGCCTCGGAGGGAGACGCTCCTCGAGGCGAAGACCCAGAGCTTCCTTAGCTCTTCCCCAGTCTCCTCGTCCACCCAGGTAATCCCTTAGACCCTTCTTTTCCTTTGATTTTCATTTACGCCCAAATCGTCGCTCCGCCGTGTTACTCCGATTCCGACCATTCCATAGCTAGATTCGATCATCGGAATCCACAGACATCTGCGCCTTCCTCCGACGCGCCTTCTCCATCCCTCCATCCAACCTAGCTCGCACAGGAGCTGGGATTCGAGCTCCACCGTCCCCCCTTCGCCGGAGCTCGTCCATATCGCCCCATCGTCCACCGTCACCCTGCCTAACCGGGTCGAGGCAGTTTGCCCTCGACCCACGAGTCTTCTGGACTGTTTTGCAGGTTCAAAGAAGGACGTGTGAGGTCCTTCGACATCAAACCAGGAGGCGCAGCTCCGCCGACCTCACCGGAGCTTCTCGGAGCTCGGCCGGGTCATCGGAGACCCCCATCCGACGCGGAGGCCCACGCCAGACCTTTCCCGATCATCAGCGCCCCGTGAGGAGGTCAGGAGCGCACGCACTGGGCCGGCGAAGTTCGCCGGCCACCTGTTCTTCCTCGACCTTCAGACGCCGTCCGATCATCCCTCTTGCTCCAGGTTCATCTGGGCCGTCCGTTCAGGAGCAGCAGTCATCGTTCGATCTGAGGTGGATAGATCTGGACCGCCCGATGCTCGAGGGTTAGCCGCAGAGAGCCACGCCCGTCCGATGCACCACGTGGCTTGACCCTCACCGTCGGATTCGCCAGAGGAGTCCAGCTGTGGAGCGCCTGTGATTCCCAACCGTCAGATGATCCACGTGCCCTCCATCCAGCCGCTCCATTAATAAAGGGTAAACTACCTTTAGGCCCTTCTGTTTATTGCATTTCGTAGTTAGTCCCGTAATTAGTTAATCCAGTTGTTTAGTTTTTGGGATTATTGCATAGAGGACCCCGTACTCTACTTAGTTTGCATTTATGCCCCAGTGTATGGTCTGACACGTGCATCGACACGTGCTTTTTGGCTTATTTGCATTCCATGCCCCTGTAGTTCTGATTGTTAATGATTGAATGAAAGTTTGTGTTTATTTGCATTTATACCCCTGTGCGTATTTTATTTGAACATGTGCGAATATTTTTGGGTTATTTGCAGATAAGCCCCTGGGCTTTTGGTACCTGTTACCAAAAGGCCCTCGGAACTTATTTTCTTCACATTTAGGTCCCTGAGTGCCTCAGGCACGCGCGACGTGCATGACTTCCTGGGTTAATTGCACCAAACCCCCCAGACTTTCGGGTATTTGCACTTTGGTCCCTGTGCACAGTGCCCCTTCTTTATTTTTGGATAAAATAGCAAAATACCTCCAAATCCAACGAAAATTGGACACATGGCTCCTGCCATAGTGTAAAATTTTCAAGGATTTTTGAGGACATTTTTGTTTTCATTTGATATTTTTTAAAAATTCAAAAACATCTATTTTCTTCACTGTCTAACTTTAAAAATCACAAAAAATATTATATAGTGCCTAAAAATTACAAAAAATTGTCTACATTCTATTTTGTTGTGTTTGATTTTCTAGCCAATTTTGGCTATTTTTCATTACTGAAAACCATAAAAATTAAAAAACACTCAAAATCTTATAAATATTCTAGTAAATCAATTAAACATCCAAAAACAATAAACTAGGTGCCTAAATTTTCCTTGTTTTATTCTTTTTACAGGAAAATTACCTCCCAGCTAATTTGGGGCCTTTAGATATTTTATCTAGGCCCTTTTAGCTCGGCTGGACAGTACCTACGGTTTTAGCTACCTTTTGATTTTTAGAAAATTAAATAAACATCAGAAAATTCTCAAAAATTCACCAAAAACACTAAAAATTATAAAACACATAAAAATATTTTTGTTTGAATTTTTGGTTGATTTTTAATGCTTTTAATAAATTGTTGAAGTGTGTGTTTATTTACTTTTCTTATTTTCTTAATACATTAAAAATCCAAAAAAAATATAAAATATTCAAAAACCACCAAAAACATTTCTTTTATTTTCTTTTATCTCCTTTTTGACTACTTCGTAGGCTGAGAGGCCAAACCGTGCTCCTTGAGTTCGACCCTGGTCGCTATACCAGGTTAAATAAATAGCGAGACCGCTAGCTCATTTTTGATCGATTTTATCTATCTTGGTGGTCTAATCTTCTTGATCGACACGATCGAGTGACCGAGGTTGCGATGACCATTGTAGAGATACCTGATTGCCTTAGTCGCTCGGTTTTTCGTGTCATCAGCCAGCTACATGGGCGGGTGAGGAGGAGGAAGAAGGAGAAGACATTCTAGCAGTCATGCAGCACAAGCACCCTCAGCCAAAAATACAAAAAAATCAGCAAAATCAAAAAAGAACAAAAAGAATTTTGCAGCTGAAGCAAAGCCGCACCAGCCTCGGAGGAGCCGCCAGCAACAGTCGATCCCTCGCTAGCCGATGGAGCAGACGCCCTACTTTTTGCTCGCCGATTAGCACCAGTATGTCAGGATCCAGTTTGTACTCTTTTTTGTAATCCGGATGTACAACAATTTGTGGGCGATAGTTATGATGTACTTTCCCTATCAGTGATGTAAATATTCCTTTTCCTAATGCAATTGAAAATTCAAAAAAATGCAAAAAGAAAAAGTGCATTGTCTGATCCTGGAGTTGTGGAAATAATAGATAACTTAACTGTTGAGATTCCCTTACTGAAGGCCATTGAATACATGCCAGCTGTCAAGAAAGGATTGAAAGAAGCAAGTACGAGCAAGCGTCGTCCCGCATGAAAGAACAGACGCCAACAAGTTGAGAAGCACGCCCTCACCTTAGCCACAATAGCAGCCATTAGCAACCTCCCACAGAAAAAGCAGGACAATGGAGCACCTCTTATCAGTTGTGAGATTTTCGATCAGGTCTTCGAGCACACTCTCCTTGATAGCGGGTCTTCCATCAACCTTTTGTCATCGTTAATAATGCAAGAATTTGGGCTGGGTCCGCTCAAGCAGACACGAATGATCCTTCAGTTTGCTGACCGATCCATCAAACGACTCAGAGGTCTGTTGGAAGACGTTGTAGTTAAGGTGCGGGAGATGCAATTTCCGGTTGATTTTGTAGTCCTTGATATGGACTCGCCCGCACCCTTACTCCAGACCCCTATCATCCTTGGCCGACCATTCTTGTGTACCTCATGTGCCGTGGTTGATTACGGGTCCGGCAAACTTTCAACTCGAACAACAAGCAGATCACTATAGACATGATCAGAGAGCCGAATGCCACGACTGATGAGAGTCATGCAGTATCAGAAGAAGACGGTGACTTTATTGCAGAAATCAGAGACGCATCACTGTCATTGAATGATTCATGGACCCGAGAAATCCTCAGTCTCGAGGAGGACTTGGAAAGCACAATTGACCTATGCTCCGATGATTTTGGGAGACAGACTCTCAGATGCTGGCGCAACTATGTGATTTCGAGAATTCACTACAACCCGAACACAATGAGCTCAGTGCAGATTCGTTCGGCACATCATCAGGGTCTCAACAGAATACTGAGGATGGTAGCTCCATCAAAGAAGTACATCCCACCACCAGTATAGTGTCTGAAGTGACCAACAAGTTGGACAGATCAAAACCAGAACTCAAGCCACTTCCTGCATGCCTGAAGTATGCTTTCCTTGCAGGTGAAGAACACATACATCCGGTCATCATCAGCAGCAGGCTGAACCCGGATAAGGAATCTTGACTTCTCGAGGTTCTAGAAAAGAACCGCATGGCACTTGGTTGGTGCGTATCAGATCTCCGCGAGATAAATCCAGCATTGTGTTCACACCGCATTTATCTGGAAGAAGATGCCAAGCCATCCCGCGAATTCCAAAGAAGGCTGAATCCAAATCTCCGGGACGTCGTCATGAAAGAGATCACGAAATGGTGTGACACAGGCTTCATCTATCCCATCTACGATTCAAAATGGGTAAGCTCACTACATGTCGTTCCAAAGAAATCAGGGCTTACCGTGGTTACCAATGACAAAGGAGAGGAAATATCCACTCGGGTACCAACATCCTAGCGGGTGTATGTTGACTATCGCCGTCTTAATGCAGCAACTAAGAAGGACCACTTCCCCTTGCGATTCATTGATCAAGTTTTGGAAAGACTAGCAGGCAAGGAGTTCTTCTGCTTTTTGGATGGGTATTCCGGATACAACCAGGTGGCAATAGCCACCGAAGATCAAGAGAAGACTACCTTCGCTTGCTCGTTCGGCACCTACGCCTTCAGGAGAATGCCCTTTGGATTATGCAACGTACCTGCGACATTTCAAAGATGCATGTTAGCAGTTTTCGCCGAGATGGTAGGCAGTTTTCTCGAGGTGTTCATGGACGACTTCTCAGTCTATGGTGACAGTTTTGATTCTTGTCTTGGGCACCTAGACAGAGTGCTTCAGAAATGTCGTGAAGTCAATTTAGTGCTTTCATGGGAAAAGAGCCACTTCATGGTCACCGAAGGGATTGTGCCGAGTCACGTCATTTTCAAACGTGGCATGGAAGTCGACCCGGCAAAGGTGGATGTTATTGCCAATCTAGAGCCACCTCAGTCAGTCAAAAATGTAAGGTCATTCTTGGGGCATGTGGGCTTTTACAGACGCCATCAAGGATTTTAGCCGCATCGCCTGACCTTTAACAGAACTTCTATACAAGGAAACTGAGTTCAATGTCGATCACCAAGTTCTCCTTGCTTTCAATCAACTAAAGGAGCTTATCACTCAAGCTCCAGTTCTACAGCCGTCGGATTGGTCTCTCCCTTTTGAGATCATGATTGATGCTTCAGACTTTGCAGTCGGGGTTGTTCTGGGACAGAGAAAAGAAAAAGCACCCTATGCCATTCACTACGCCAACAAAACACTAGATGAGGCGCAAACAAATTACACTGTGACAGAGAAAGAGTTGCTGGTCGTGGATTTCGCCCTCGAGAAGTTCAGATCCTATTTGCTTGGATCAAAAGTTACCATTTTTACAGACCACTATGTTATCTAGTACCTACAACAGAAGAAGGATGCCAAGCCAAGACTGATTAGATGGATCCTTCTCCTCCAGGAATTTGATTTGGAAATCAAGGACAAGCCTGGAGTTTAGAATGTGGTAGCAGACCATATCTCCAGAATTGAGAAGCAAGATCCTCACCTGAACAACGCACCTATCACAGAAACCTTTCCATATGAGTCAATTTTAGCAGTGGATTCCCTCCCTTGGTATGCTGATATAGATAATTACCTCGCCTCGGGGGTAATACCATCGGATTGGATGAAAAATCAGAAGAATAAATTCATGTTGACCATCCGTTTTTATCAATGGGAAGATCCTCTCTTATTCAGGGAAGGAGCGGACTGCATTTGGCGCAGACGCATCCCTCAGGATGAGCATTATAGTGTCCTCGAGCATTGTCACTCGCTCAAATCTGGTGGACATCACTCTGGAGACCGTACAACAGCTAAAGTGCTTCAGAGTGGCTTCTAGTGGCCCACGCTATTCAAGGATGCAGCAGTATTTGTCAAACGATGCATTAACTGTCAGAGATTGAAGGGTACACTCACGGCGAAAGATTCGATGCCGCTAAAGATCATCCAGATAGCATATGTTTTTGATGCATGGGGCATTATTTCATGGGGCCTTTTCCTAACAGTCAAGGTTTTGAGCACATCCTTCTTGCCGTAGATTATGTAAGTCATTGGGTTGAATCTATTCCCGCTCGCGCCGCTGACAGCCGGATTGTGTGTCGATTCTTGAGAGATAACATCATTGCGCGGTCCGGGATTCCGAAGATTCTCATCTCAGATGGGGGTAGCCATTTCATTAACAAAGAGGTCAAGAAATAAGCGAAGGAGTACGGCATCGACCATCATGTCGCATCCCCTTATCATCCTCAGACCAATGGCATGGCTGAATTATCGAATAGAGAAATCAAGACGATCCTTCATAAACTTGTAAGGCTGGACAGAAAGAACTGGTCTCAACTCTTGGACTCAGTCCTCTGGGCTTACAGAACCGCCTACAAGTCTCCCTTGGGCATGTCGCCCTATCGTCTTGTATATGGGAAGCCGTGCCATCTGTTCGTCGAATTACTTCACAAGTCTTTATAGGCAATTAACATGTGCAATTTAGACTCTGAGAAAAGTGGTCAGAAAAGAAAAGATGATCTGAACAGACTCTTGGAGTTCCGAGACTATGCATACGATAACACATTGATGTTTAAGGAAAAGGTGAAACACTGGCATGACCGGCACATCAGACGAAAGACCTTTGAAGTTGGACAGAAAGTGTGGTTATTTGATGCAAAGTTACGGATCTTCCCGGGCAAATTAAAGAGTAAGTGGATAGGGCCATTCCGAGTTCGTGAAGTGCGTGACAATGGAAGTATTGCCATATCATAATTGTCTCCTAACGCACAACCATTCGTCGTCAACGGTCAACTCCTGAAGCCTTACCTCGAGCCTGATACATTCTTGGCCATTGTCGACTCTATTCAGCTTCTACACCTTGATGACATATCCACAATATTGTCAGCATCAGAAGATTCAGACGTTGCACCTCAAAAACTATTCATCTGGTTTCTTCTTTCTTCTTTTCTTCTTTTTCTTTTATATCCTTTTTTTCTACCAAAAAAAGGTGTCGCCCCTTGTTGACAGTCTTCTATACTGAGGACGCACTTTGTCCTAAGTATAGGGGGTGTGCACCCCGAGTTTCTCTATTCTTTGATCCTCTCCATTGTCTCCTCTTCTTGACTATACTTAGGAGTATCTTACCTTAAGTATAACGGGAGACAATCTGAGTACGATCTGTTAATTCCCACCCTTGACCCTCCCTGCTTTGTGTACAGTCTGCTATACTTAGGATTACTTGATCCTAAGTATAGGGGGGATGGTCGACTTCTCATTCATTCATCTCTTATTCGTATATTCTTTAGACTTGTCTGTACTCAGTACGAGTTATATCTTCTTTTTTCTCTTCGATCTATGAGGACATAGCTTAAGCTAAGTATAGGGGGTCGTATATACTATAAGCCATAACTCATACTGTAAATAAAATACTACCTCAAGCTAAAAGTAATGTTAAAATAAAAAAAATCTATTATTATAATAAAAGATGATTGTGAGCTCCTCAGACTCTTTTTGCCCTTACTGATTAATAAATCAGGAAAAAAATGCTTTGTGCAAAATGATCTCCTTGTGAAGAAATCTTTTGAAAATTGTTTGAAAAATATTATGTACAAAGTACTCAACCTTTGTAAATAGTTTTGTTTGCGAAATTTATTTTCTTTGAGTGAAATAAAAAAGTTTGAAAAGTGGTTTGCAAATGGTTGAAAAATGGTTGTAAAATTATTTTGAAAAATCTATCTATACTGTTCGAAAAACCTTTGCAAAACCAGTTCCAAATACGTGTACATGTTTGTAAAAATATTTTGGACTATAGTCTTCAAAGTTTTTTGAAAACGATTCTTAAATAAGTCTGAGGAGTATACACAAAAAATTTTCATGTAAAAATAAGCAATAATTCCAAATAAAACTTATAAGAGCCTAAACCATTTTGTACATAAAATGTAATTTTTCTTTATATATACTGATTAATAATCAGGTTAAATATCTTTGCAAAATGATTTGGAAAATGGTGTGAACCGTTTGGAAAATTTCTGTGAAATGTTTTCAACCTGTGTAAAATCGTTTTATTTGTAAAATTTTCTTCGTTGTGTGAAATAAAGGATTTGAAAACCTATGTGCAAACGTTTTGGAAAATGTTTGTAAAAACTATTGTGAAAAATGTATATACATAGTGTGACAAATCTTTGCAAAAATGACCTTCAAATGTTTGTAAATGCTTGCAAAAATTATCGTGTACTATAGTTTTGAAAATGTTCATTCAAATAAAAAAATAAAAATAAAAAAATAAAAATAAAAATAATATCTATATCTATATATATATTTATATTTATGGACATATCTGTAAAGCCGTTAAACAAAAAGTCTTTATCAATTGTATATATCACAAACATGATAACACTTGTAAATTCTTTTAAATTCTTTAATAAAGCGGCGCGCCCGTGTAAATAGTTGTACATACTTTTTGTGTGCCAATATTTTTATTTGCAAAAATTCTTTGTGTAAAAAAAGATTCTTTTGATTTTTAAGCTCATTGTGAAAAACTGCATCATTCGTTGTGCATAGCGTGTGCATATCATTCATATTCTTTTTGAGTGAGCTTGATGATTGAACCAGTCCAATAAAGTCTGAAATTGGAGCTAGGTTGGACCTTACCGCACCTAACTGCACTGGAATCGTATGGGAACTATGTTTAAGGTACTTCAATTCTATTCAGACTTAATTCGTTGAGAAATCAGGGCTGGGTTCAAGTCACCTCAACTGACTAACTATAACTTTTTGAGACACACGCATGACTCTTGTCGGTCGTGACCTAACTTGGACACTTTCACCTTTCACTTGGCTCAACTCAGTTGGAGTGGTGAGGGGGTTGGATTTGCCAGTCTAAGACGCACACGAGTGGAAACATTCATCCTCGTCTAGGGAGGGAAGTGCACCCCAACCTGGTCCAGTTTCAATGAAGTCGAATGACAGGAGAGTGTGGGTTGCAATAAAGCTTCAAAAGAGGGATAGTCTTCTGGCTCAAGAGGAAAAAGTCCTTATGTAAATGCTGATGTGAATAGTATTTCGGGAAAAAATCCCCAAAAAAGTGGACAGGCTCGAAAATAAAAATAAAAGTGTCTGCCGGAGCATGTATATATGTTGTATATAAAATAAGCAAGCTTGAGCATCAAAGTTATACCATGTGAGCCTGCAACTGGATGACTTGACTACACTGGTCTTGCATCCCAGGATAGGCAGCTACACTGGCTACCGTCCATTCTCTTCTTCCCCTCCTCCTCTTGAGTCGGATGCCACTTGAACTTAGAAGGGAATACCCCGCTCCTCGACGACAGAGGGCTGGATTGGGGAATCATTGGGTTGTCATTCTGGAGAAGTTAGTTCCTTTGTCATTTCAGTTGGGGAGAGCCACTATCACTTACACTGTACAAGTCAGCTTCATAGTCATAAGGGTTTGTGTATGGCGTAGGCCAGTTATGACCAGGCTATTGAGGTGGGTTGAACCGAGTTCTGTGACTCTCGAAGGATGTTGTGTTTTAAAGTTGGTTCCCGACTAGGTTCTACACACATCCACACCCAAGGTCTAACTGAAGCTCCAAATTCTGATTTTGTAAGGACAGATATTGCACTGAAAGCAACCTTATTCACTCTACCTTTTTCAATCTTCTTTTTCTTTTCTTCTTATTCTTTGTTCTATTTTGTACTTATTGCATAAGTATTTGCTAGGGACTAGCAAAGGCAAGTATAGGGGGGTGATGAATCTCCATTTCATCACCTTTATTCTATCATTTTGGCCTTGAAAACCCTAGCTAATGCATGTAAATAACATTAATTTGTCTATAATAGCATTCATTATTCATTGCATTTATTCTACATAAATTAAGGGTTTTAATGCCAAAATTATAGAATAAAGAGAAGAAAAGGAAAAGGAATAAAATATTGCAAATATTTTATGACCTTGACCCTGAGACCAAGTCCAGAATGGAATTGGTCGACAAGGAATAAAGTAGGGGGAGATAAGGGCCAAAAATACAATAAATATTTTTATTTTATTTATTCTTGATTTATGCATTTTGGCACCTATTTTGTATCTAATTATTTATTCATCAAATAAAGAAATTTTGTACATAAAAGTTGTAGATAATAATGCAAATAAAAATACAAAATTGAGTTTGTGCAAAAATATTATACACTGTACATTTTATACACAGAATAAAAAGTTAGAATCTCAACTTCACAGACCCATATCTGGCAAATACAAACTCAAAATCCACTTAAATCACCTTTAATTGTATATAACTTTTCAAGAACTATTTAATTAAATTAATTTCATAATTTTTGGAACTCATATGTGAAAGTTAGTTTTTTGGCCTTCATTGTACATAATACCGATTAAAATATTCATTATATTCATTATTCATTATTTTTATAAATTTATATTTTTAGAATTTTGTAAATAATATACATAATACATGTACATACTGAAATTAAAATAAAACTAAAAAGAAAACCTCAAATAAAATAAGTCTATGTAATCACATGGGCAAATACATATGTATTACTTGTATATAAATAAAAAGGGGACTTCATTCTTTTATTCTTTCGTACTTTTATTAAATTGTAAATATTATCTATATTCCATTAAAATGTAAAGCCAAAATAAAACCCAATAAAATTCATTAAGTAAATAAAATGTGTATAAAATATAGGTAAAATACCTATAAGTATACCTACATATTATATATACCTATTTATTTAAATATGAACACAAACTCATAAAAATTAAATAAAAATATATTTATACTCATAAAAATAAGTTATAAATATATAAAATAAGATAATAAAATAATAAAATACAATATACACAATAAAAAATAATAAATTGTACAAAATACATGTAAATAAACCTATAAATACACTATTAAAATAAACTCATAATAAGATACATCAAAAAATTAAAAAAATCATAAATAAATACTACATTATTTAATAAACATTTTTTTATTTTATAAGCAAAAATTAATAAAATCGTTTATTATGTTTAATTAATAGGTCAATTTGGCGCTGATGTGGACCAATCAGGCTCTTTCCTTCGTTGACCGCCCGATCAACTCCTCTGCCACCAGCCGCCCTATGTCAGAGCGTCTCTTCAGTCCATCTTCTCTGACTTTCCCCTTCTAGTTCATTGACTTTCTAACCTCGGTTCCTTCATGAAAAAGTTCCGTCGATGATCCATACTTCACAACAACATATCAGATCGATCCTCAGACCAGGCGATTCTTTGTGGCACCCCGGTCAATAAGGGTGCACCGCCATATCCATAAATAAGAGCCTTGACCTCCTTCCCCATTTTGGTATCCTTTTATTCTTCTTCCACCCTCGCTTCCAGTCCAGAGTGAACCGTCGTGACAGGGGGGGCTTCCAGAGTTGTTAGCAGGTCGGAGGAGTCGAGGCAGCACCCACGGCGGAGCTCCAGCGTCGCCCTGCTCCCTGGTGCTCCACCAGGTATAAGAGTTGTTCTCTTGCTTAAATAGTTAGGTTTTTATTCCAGTAGTTTAATTATGCCTTTAGGATAGTGGTTAGAGTAGGGATTAGTGTAGGCTTAGTCAAATCGAAGTTCACCGGAGCTCTGCTCTGGCGACGACTTCCTTGCGATCCGTCGGTCCTCCGAACCCCTATTCACCCTCATTTCGAACCCCTATGCGTTCTCCATCTCACGATCATCCCCAATCACCCAGAGCCCTACTGGCTCTGCGAATCGAGGTCCCTCTCCTCCGTATCGCCAGACCTCGCCACCCACTCCATCTCTTTGGTTCAGCAGTTTCAATTTCCGGTCGAGGGGAACCCCCTCGAGCCACTCTTTGTCTTGGTGCAGGTTACACACTAAAAGGAACCCCCTGGGGTTCGGATCAGCCACCTTCAAGGTTCCCAGGACCACCCTTCTTCATCAAGCTCTCCAAATTGTTCGTGGGGTCCTGGGACTTCCTGAGCACCTCAAGAGCTGCGGAGCACCTTCCCAAACGTGTAGATCTTACTTCCATCGCCCATGACCGTCTGGCGGAGGAGGAATCATCGATCGAAGGCAGGGAACTTCAGTGTTCTTCCCTGTTCTTCGTGGACAGCAACATCCGTCGGATGGAGGAGGCGGCCCCAGATCTGATCATGGTCGTTCGTTCAAAGCTCGCTTCGGCTGCTCGATCAAACCTCATACGCAATCCAGACCTCCCATCGGCGAAGCGGTATCGAGCAGCCAGAGCCCGCCACGTGGATAAGTGACACGCGGATCGTCGTCCATCAGCGCGCCTGTAGGGGTAAATTGCAGATCTAAACCCCCGCCTTTTTGTATTTAGTTTTTAATACTGGAAATAAAATATCATGTGTAAATAAAATGGTATTTTTGCGTAAGGACCCCTGCAGTTATTGTTATTACAATTTGGTCCCTCCCCGCCTCACGTGCAGTCCCACGTGAGGCGCGTAAATTTTACATGTAACCCCCCGACGCTTTTGTATATTATTAAATGGTTCTTAAAAATTAAATAAATGTTTTTTTAGTTGGAATATTTGCAAATGAGCCCCTGTCTTTATTTTTAATTGCAAAAATGCCCCTGCCATGCTGTTGTATTTTATGTGCTTCATGCATTTATTAAAAATACCTAGCTTGCTCTTAAAAATCCACAAAAATTAGGATAAATGCTTTGAGCCTTATAGATTCACCCTATATATTTATTTGGCTATTTTGTGCATTTCTTCCATTTATTAAAAATGAAATAGGAGCCATTTTTGCCCTGTTTAAATTATAAAATACCTAAAAAATAAAAAATGTCTTTGAAAAATTACAAAAAAATATGTATGCTATATCTAGCTATTTATTGAGTCCAGAAATCAAAAAACCATAAAAAGAATAAAAGAAAATTAAAAAAATAGAAAACTCCAAGATTAAACAACAAAATATAAAAACTCAACAAAAATTCCAAAAATATGTTTTCCTATTTTATAATTATCTATATATTATTATTTATGTATTAAAATTAGTTTGGAAAATTTTAGGATTTATTTACTAATTTTAAAACCCAAATTAGTTCCAGATATTTAATTAATCCCATTTTAGGGATATTTTTGGAATTAAAAAACATATAAAAATTAGTAAAATTCCAGAATAATAACAAAAAATTAGAAAAATATGAAAACCTAAAAACATGATTTTTCTTATATTTTGAGTGCTTATATGTATATATCCCTATATATTATATACCTCTCTCTCCTCTTATATGAATATATATATACATACATATATCTATTTTATATAATTAAAAATATAAAAAGAAATATAAAAAAACTATATATAATATAAAAACAAATAAAAAATCATAAAAACAATATATATATATATAAAATTAAAAACCCACAATAAAAAGAGGATTCATTTAAGGATGACTGGGATGTACATAAATACCTATAGGCTACCCATTTTTCTTGCTCTATGTGGTTCGACCTCTACATGCTTATACATTATGCATTTTCTGGTAGAGTTAAATTTTTTTAATTCACATTTTTGGGACTTAATTGACTTAATCTTTATTGTGGGTTAATTTCTGATCAATTGGGGTTTCGTGAGTGGTCGCCTCAGCGACACCGTGGTCCAGCCTTGTGTGGACTACTTTAGACCCTCGCTGAAACCACGATTATCAGTTAGCAAATCAAAACTTTTGAAAATATCATCGAAAGTACAATCCATTTTGAATGTGTTTAATGATATCATGATTAAAGGGCTACTTGATGGACTTCCACCTTTAAAGACATAGAACATCGCATTGACCTTATTCAGGTGCTAGCCCACCTTATTTATCATATTATTGATCGATAAGCCCACGCGAGCATGAAGAGGTGCAATTGCAAGCTAAAGTGCTATTGCACGAAGGTTACATACGAGAAAGTATGAGTCCTACGGCCATCCCAGCTCTCTTAACACTAAAAAAGGATGGTTCTTGGAAAATATGTGTTAACAACCGTGTAATTAATAAAACATGAATTACATACCTCTTCTCTATTTTGAAATCTTGATGATATGTTAGAAATGCTATATGGTGTCACCTTTTTCTCTAAGATAAATCAAAGAAGTGAGTATTACTGAGTTTGAATTAGAGCAAGAGATGAATCGAAGACAATTTTCAAAACCAAAGAAGGTCTATATGAGTGGGCGGTCATGTCTTTTGGATTGTCAAATGCGACGAGGTACATGCATGCACACCATGAATCACATTCTTCGATCTTTTATTTAGAAATTTATGGCAGTCTACTTGACGGCATCCTTGTATGTAGTTTTCGAAATTCATTGTAGTCAGATAAAAAGTGTGTTATCAAAAATTAAAGATTTATTCAATTAAATGTGGTTGATTTTTTATTTTACTTGCAATTTTACCAAGGTTGGACACATGAAAAAGGGCGGTTTAGTTGCACGATTCGAGTGAACTTAATGTGGCTTTAATATTGCGAATGATATTTTTGTGTGGTGTAAAAAATGCAAATTAAACACATGAATGAGCTACAATGTATAATATGCCAATGATTTTGAAAATGAATTTCAATGCAAATGATTTTTTAATTTTTTATTTTATTTTTTTTAATTTTTTTTAATTTTGCACATTTTTATTTGATTTTTGAAAAAAAAGAAAATAAAGATGAGAAAATGTGATACAATATTTATAATGTTGTTTTTTTATAAAAAAACAAAGGAATAATAAAAATGTAACAAATATTTTTGTTTTTATGAAGTTTTGATATTTTTAGGGTTCTTTCAAACAAGGAGTAAAATTTAAATAAACAAAAAATAACTAGGAAATGGTTATAAGGAAATACTGATCCAACTTGGAAGTTGGATTTGTATATGGTTCTAAGTCCTAAAAATTCGATGTTGATGTTTCCCTAAAACTTTATTATGTAAGGAATTCGAAAAGTGTTTTTTGTACTTTAATGATAAATGCAATATTTTACAAAAGTGGAAAATATGTTATATGATGAAATAGAGCTAATGCATTTTTCAGAATTTTTGTATGTAATGGGAAGCAATAAAAAATGCAGAATGAACTGCTGATGTTTTGTAGTTTTTTATTTTTTATGCTATGCAAACCAATGGATTAAATTCCACAAAAAATAGACAATGTAGAGCAATTATATATGGTTATGTTTATTTTCAAAAATTATTTCAATTTGAACCATAAAGTATATGCAAAATAATTTTTATAGAGCACACATATTGACGAATTTGACAAAGCAGGTGTTAAAAGTTTCCTTACGAAATTATTTACGACTAATACATGTACATCTTGCATACTAGAAGGCCCATATTAAACCCGAAGTTTTAGAGCTCTTTTAGACTATCTCCTTCAGGGTTTTATCATTAAGTTCCTCATTTGAGTATTGGGAGTTGGTATCGATCATATACTTTATAAAAGCATATATCAAACTCATGTGTTGATTATATACTTTCCAAAAGCATATATCAAACCTTCAAATTCAATCAAGCTTCCAAAGCGAGATGACCATGGACGGAATTTAATTCTTTCTAATATCTCATGAGTGAGCTCATGTCTTCCAGTTCAGTAATGAACCTATATGGTCCCTTTGAGAGATCGTATTACTCATATGCCCCTGCATGCACACCAATGTGTCGGTGTATATACCTTGGTTAGGTCATCAACCTACTGGTCTGTCAAATGTTCATACTCAGACATATAGTAACATATCTGTCTCCAGTCAGAGGATGCATGCCTATATCATGACAACATACAACATAGGTCTCTCGTTATCTCGATATCGTTAAGTCAACTCTTTGACCTAACTTATCTAACACCTCCGAATCTCTATTCCTATGCAGAGGACATGCACTAAGAGGTCGGTTAGATATCAACCTTTAGAGAAAGGATTGCCATCTCCTCTTAGGTTGGAGATCATCTCTTAATAATCATTTGACGATGCTCGATGAGTTCGCAATCTAAGTCTTTAGATATTCATCCAAGCACCAGCCTCTATGATTCAACAATTGAATCTACAGCTATATGATCATTAAGATGGCCATGGTAGATAACTCTAATTGCACTGTGGTACCTATTATGCAAATTAATTATTCTTCATTTCAGATCATGGAATGATATTTGCAATAACATTTATTGCATAATGGCTCGTTGTAAGCTCGCATGCCCAACATTCTCCCACTAGCCCAAAGAGCCATTAATGGGATAATTATTTAAACCCTCACTCATGTGAAAATCATAGGCTATTTAGGAAATTAGCTAGGTGAGTTGATTAGTCACTCCGTTCCTGAGAGACTACGCCAAGTCCTTTTACTGTACTTGCATATCCCCGAGTAACAGTGTTTGCATCTAATGCGAATATTGCATCTTATGCAATCAATATTCAATTTTGTCAGTTACAGTGTCCTTAGCACTATAACTCAGTAGTCATTATAGTTAATATGTAATTTCCATTATCCTTATCAGAATACCCTTATTCCTGGAGATCTCTTTCTCCAAAGCTCTATGTAGTTTAGATCACTATCTACAAAGTCTTAAGTTCTTGATGATAAGACTCTGAGATCACTATATAAAATATCTTTTCATATTTGAAGATATTGTTTTTACTGCAATCAATTATTTTATCTCCATAGGAGGATAAGTAACAATTTACTACTCCCACTGCATGGTAGACTTCTGGCTTTTGTACACATCTAGCATACACCTGGCTCCTCATAGTTAATACACAAGGGCAAGCAGTTTTAGCATTAACTTTCTCAATTCTTTGAGGTGTTATCCCTTTAGATATAAGGGAAAAAAGCCTTTCTTGGAAATTTTCTAAAAATAGAATATGTCCAAGGTGTACCACTAACGTGACGTTTCCAATGCCCTATTCTCTTTGCTTCTGAACAACTTCAGAACTAAGATCTAAGAGGTGTCCTTTAGATCATATCTCAAGGTATGGAATAGCCAGTCTATAAAACACTAACTATTATCATTATATCATTCCAGATGATTTGGATATCATCTACATTTAGCACGATGAACATAATGACACTCCCACTAAGTTTCACATGGTTCATCAAGATTCTATTTGAAATCATAACCTTTATAATTTCATCAAATTTGATGTTCCAACTACAATAAGCTTATTCGAGTCCATATATGGAGTTCTTCTAGCTTGCACACCTTGCTTTCCTCAACCATGAAGCCCTGGGGCTACTTCATGTAAATATCCTCGATGAGGAATTCATAGAGGAATGCAATCCTGACTTCCATCTTGAAGATGTCGAAGTCAAGTTGTGTAGCTTTAGTTAGCAATAATATGGTGAGTATAAGCATGGTTACTGAAGAGCAAGTCTCATCGCAAGCGATGTCTTCTCTTCGGTGCGTAGCTCATGGCTATGAGCCGTGCTTTGAAGGTTTGTACCTTCTCATCAGGTTCCCTCTTTCTCTTGAAGATCCATTTACACCTTAACGGGTCTTACTCATATAGGTGGATCCGCGAGGGTCCATATACAACATTTGTATATGAAGTTTACTGTAGACTTTATTGCTAACATCCATCTGTCCATGATGTGATCTTTAGAATCTTCATCACATGAAGTAAGATCATTGTCAGATTTAACTGATACATGGAATCCATCCTCAAACTCATTTGAAGAGGCATGAGTGTTTCATCTCTAATTGTTCTTTTAGTTTATGATCTCAGGAGCCTCATTATCTTTTCAAGATCAACTGAGTTCCTTCACTTCATTTTCATCTTGATTCTCAAGAAAGTCATCCTCTAAGAATCATATCCTTAGTGGTAAAATCTTTTAAGAATCTCAAGGTCATAAAGTAGGTATCCAATACCATCCTTTATTTTTCTAATGAAGTAGCACTCTCTAGTGCTAGATTCCATCTTACTTGCATGGAACCTCATCAATGATATATATTGTAGTCTTTACTACATATATACTTAAAAACTAAGAGGTAAATATGGTGAGATTTATCATTGATCAAATCATGTCACACACGATCCAATTGTATCTCCCTACAACTCCATTTAGTTTAGGTGCATTAGGAGGATTGGGATAGGAATGATGTTCCTTTCTTCATAAGGTATTCCTTGAATTCATCTAATAGATACTTGCTACCTAGGTTAGATCAAATTCATTCCTTTGAACTTTGGTTCCAAACCAAAATTGTGAAATATTTGAACATTTCAAAGCTTTCTAGGATGAAGAAAAGAAATCTCATATCATAAATAATCATTGAATGATATCACATATCATCAATGTTTGTCATGATACATGTGATCTACATACATTAGTATGCATGAGATCTTGAATACGTTATCATCTAACACCATTCCCAAAGAAGGGTGCATTGGATATGTTTAATTTTGAATACAATATTGACAAATATGTAAGATTTGAGACACTTTAAAATTTCATCTCCTACCAGTCTATTGATCTCATCAATAGACTTATGTCCAAGGCTTGATGTTAGATCATTGCCAAAATGATCTTCGTATTCATATTGATCTTTTAAGGTTTAATTTTCAGTATTTAGAAATGTTAATGAGCCGTTCATTAATTTCCTAATTTGGTAGAGTCCTCTATATTAGATTACTATTTGAAATGCATCCATCATAAATCTTTATAACAGGTCTATTCCAGAATTCATGTTTATTCCCAACATTTAGAAATAAACAATGTGTGTATTCTATTATATAGGTCATAGAGACATTATCTAAGACTATGGCTCTCCCACTGAAAATATGAAGTCTATTTATCCGATAGAGATTGTTGCAACAATTGCATCAACATCCATGTGGATGACTATTAAACCATAAGATCAAATTTTCTAGTCTTCTAATATCTATGCAATCAATTGCAAAGTGTTATTAGAAGAGCGAAATACAATTATTAGACTTCTAAGCTTATCCAATAAGAAAGTCAATTTCAATGATTATATGTAGATGTTAAATATTCTGATGCATTATCCAGATCTTTCTCTAAGGATCCTAGATAAACTTGATAGCCATACTATCAACACATCAGCTTATTGCAGTATTGACATTCATCTAACTCTTTGGATGTCATATGGATATTACAGAAGTACGGTCAACTCTTTGACTTTCCTTCTTACTTGAATCAGACCTGTGCTTCCAATACGCTCCTTTCATCTATAAACAACCATTGCTTAAGACAAAGGATCTCTTATGTTGAATTCAAAAGATTTCAATATAAGAGTATTTCAACGTTTATCCATGCTTCATTCATTTCATACAATATGAATATTATGAAGCTTCATGAAAGACTGGAGTATAGATAGTAGATTGATGGCACTCATCGTATCTACATCCATCTCAACTATAAAAGGCTTTGGTTCAGGTAGATACTCAAATATTTTGAGTACATCCTCTCTTATTGAGCCACCATTCTGCATAATGCAGAGAACCATGTCATTGATGATTAAACTCAGATAAAAAGAAGCGGGAAAATACTCTGCCTTGTAAGTCCAACTTGCATTCCTAATTCGGTCTTTAACGCCCGAGCCCACCACCCCTAAGGTGATGTTGACCCGTCGTTAATTGAACCTATCGTCAACATGCTTAAAACTCGTTATGCGCAATCCAATATCGCCCCAATAATATGATGATCCAATATTGGGGTCACTATGCATACGGTCTCACTCTTTCGAGAAGAAAAGAGCTCGATCCAGATGCACTTGTATGCAAGAGTTATCACTTCAGACAAGCGTCTCCTATGTACAATCCCTAGTGACAGAACCCTTCGTCTTGATGGGAAATCATGGATGTCGCTTATGTGATCCTCCACCCCATATTCAAATTCTAATTAATTATTATGAATCATATTCATATAATTAATTCTTCCATGGGAATATAACAACTCTATTCATAATAGAGTATTTTAATTTAAACTAGATTCAATTAATCTAATCATATTAAATTAATGATCCAATTAGTATCCAACAAACATTCTTAATTGTTACTTGAAATATGGTATTATCTCAAATAAATATTATGTGAATTTTAATAATTAAAAAAATACATCATTATCACTTCAAGTATTATCCCTTCCCTACCCGTTGTCATGGCTAGTATCGATGGGAGTGGGACAGACCACTCACGTCGCAACCTGCTACCCCAACGCTCCCCGACTAGACACCATATCCGCCTCGAATTAGGATAATGCCAATTGATCACTTTATACTTGAGATGATAATCGGTCTTTCAATCGAAGTTATACCATATAATAATAATCAAAATATTTTTCATTAACATTATAAGGATATTTGCTAAACAAATCCCCAGTCTTATTCAAGCATCAATGTGTGTTGGTAGGTTCATATAACCTATTGTGATCTAGATCATATCTAATCAAGTTGGTTATGGTCAATGTCATTCAAGAAAATAATCATCATCTTTAAGTATTTCACAAACATTCATCAATAATTATCTCATGAAATTAACCATTAATTTTCATGAACTTAATTGAATGACAATCACAAGGTTAACGATTAAGTATGTAATTTCCAGCAGTGATCCCTGCTTACTAAAATTAGAATTTCAATCAATTTAAATCCAAATTAAGCAAAGTAAGTTTCCAAAGTTTGCTAATTTGATTTATAACAGAATCTAAATGATTGGCATGCATTTCTAAGTATTTTAAAATAGTAACTAACTCTTTAATTACGTCAAGATTCGCCATCCCCGAAACAGTGGATATATGTTCGTTAAAATGATCGTAACTTGAGTTATCAGATTCCAAATCACGCAAACTCAAATCCCATGGTTTCCTTAATTAACGAAAAATACAATTCAAGTGATAATTTCATGTTTAAAAAATTTAAATAGGGCCTAAAATATTCGTAAAATAGGAATGCGAGAATGAAATACGATAAAATTTTCACAATCCCTAATGAGCCCAAGCCTTCCTAAGTATATGGAGCGTCTCCAAGACCTCCAACCCGACTCTAATACCACTTGAAAAATATGAGAAAAATCCTTAAGCACGTCACAGAAGCGTGAGGATCGCATCATATGCGATCGGGAGACTAGTCGTACTAGTAGCTCGAGGCATCGGAATTTAAAATTTTTTTCAAACGATGAAATCACATGATCCAAGAACAATTCTCGGGTCGTTTCATCTAAGCCACAAACAAGTATTGGGTTTACCTTTTGAAGCGTAGTTGCGGTCAAGTCTCTAAACGAAGAGACCTCCTCTCTCAATTCCGATCCGATGGAGGAGACGCTTGCGAGCGCGTTGATGAGACATGTGCTCTTCACAATCCATTTTAATGATACAAGCAACGAATCTCATTATCTCATCATACGAGATCCGACGTCTTCTTCACGAGCGAGGCGCACCAAAGGAGATAGAGATCCACGAGCAAATAATCTGGCAGCATAACGATGATGTTGCGGTGATGGCGACTCTCTCTAAGGCTCCATGGTGGAAGGTCACAAGAAAGAGAAGGAGAGACACTTGGCGTGTAGAGAGAGATGGAGAGACTATAATTCTTCTTGGAATTATGTGTGTATTTATAGGCAAGGACTACCCTTCCTTTTATACTATTTGGATGCATATGGATCTCAATCCATGTGCTCTCTTAATCTACGGTATAGATTAAAAGTTAAGTAATCAATGGCCATGATTTGTTGTAAAAACACAACAATAATTAATTTAATTCAAATTAATATATTGTTAAAGCAATATAAATTAATTTCAAATCAAATTAATCGACTAGTCTTACATATAATGAGAAGATTGACCACAACCCCTAAAGGGGGGGGGACGGCCACCCTTTTGAGGTGGAACGTGTCTATCTCCTCAATATCTCATGAGATCTCATTATCTCGTGAGATCTCATTATCTCATGATATCTTCAATACTTACAACAACATTTGTTGTAAATTATTTCACAAAAAAATAATCCATAATTATCTTGTGAATATTGCAGTTATGCTATTGTAAAAAATATGAATCACATTCACACTCCAAAATAAAATGTAAATTATATTTTCAATTAATCATCCGATATGAATCCAATTCACATCAATAATTAATCAACAAATGTAAATCACAATAGTCTCTTTTTAATATATATTATAAATCACATTTATAATATACATGAATAGACTGGATAGTGTTATCCATAATATGCATATCCATAATAATTCAATCACATTGAAGTATATTGTATTATCATTGTCATGTAGTCAAATAATATGAATCGCATTCACATTATTCACACTTCGATAATTAAATCAAAGTTAATCATCTTAGATAACTCTCCTTATAATATGAATCGCATTTATATTATTCATGATAACTAAATCACATTTAATCATCAATATTCTCAATGCTCGGATACATTTATCAGCAGTGAAATTATCCTTGAACTCTTTCAAGGATAATATAGTTTCTCCGCGAATACGTGGAGATAATGACATGACGATTGTATTGTTCCATGTATAGTGACTTGGTTATTGAGATCACATCTCAAATCTAGATCTTACGGACCTATCATAGATGCTTGATTGAATCAAGACCGCAAATCTAATCTTCTCATTGCATCTGAATCACATTCATATCAATGTCCAACATTTGGACCAAGATCAGATCACTTCTCTAATGAGAGGAGTCACTAAAATCTAAACCCATTTCATCGTTCCCTCGGAATGGAAGCGTCATCGTTATACAATCGTTTATGATCACATCACCCTCGGATATTCCTAATACCTATACATCCTGCATACTGGAAGACCAAGATTAAACCTGAAGTTTTAGATCTCTTTTAGACCGTCTCCTTCAGGGTTTTATCATTAAGTTTCTCATTTGATTATTGGGAGTAGGTATCGATCATATACTTTATAAAAGCATATATCATACCCATGTGTTGATCATATACTTTCCAAAAACATATATCAAACCTACAAAATCAGTCAAGCTTCTAAAGCAAGACAACCGTGCACAAAATTCGATTCTTCCCATATCTCATGAGTGAGCTCATGTCTTCCAGTTCAGTAATGAACCTCTATGATCCCTTTGAGAGATTGTATTACTCATATGCCCTTGCATGCACACCAACGCGTCGGTGTATAGACCTTGGTTATATCATCAATCTCTCGATCTGCCAAATGTACATACTCCGACATATAGTAACGCATCTGTCTCCTGTCAGAGGATGCGTGCTTATATCGTGATATCATACGATATAGGCCTTTGGTTATCTCAATCTTGTTAAGTCAA
The DNA here is from genome assembly GCA_037367405.1 of Ottelia alismoides. NCBI lineage: Eukaryota > Viridiplantae > Streptophyta > Magnoliopsida > Alismatales > Hydrocharitaceae > Ottelia > Ottelia alismoides. The sequence goes on along the minus strand of JAZKJV010008478.1, from coordinate 206,019 downwards.
CTCTTTGAACTAACTTATCTAACACCTCCGAATCTCTATTCCTATGCAGAGGACCTACATCAACAGGTCGGTTAAATATCAACCTTTAGAGAAAGGAATGCCATCTCCTTCTCATGCTGGATATCATCTCTTAATAATCATTTGACGATGCTCGATGAGTCCTCAATCTAACTCTTTAGATATTCATCCAAGCTCCAGCATGTATGTTTCAACAATTGAATCAACAACTGTATGATTATTAAGATGGTCATGGTATATAACCTTAATTGTACTAAAGGACCTATTATGCAAATTAATTATTCTTCATTTCAGATCAGGGAATGATATTTGCAATAACATTTATTGCATAATGGCTCGCCGTATACTCGCATGTCCAACATAAACTACTCAATATAAAGATCTAAAAAACAATTTTATTTTATTTATAAGAGAGATGCATTGTAAATCTCATGCATATGCATAACTTTCATCTGCATCTAACAATCATGCACTCATACCATTTCAATAAATTGACCAGGCTTCCAACTAATTGATTTTTCAGTTGAATTATGTTTTGAATCAACTAAATCGCGACCTCTCAGGTGATAAATATTTTTGACCTAGTGAATTCTATCTTTATGATTAGTCACGCGATGTTTATTTGTCCAATGTATAATTCTAAGTAGCCGACCAATCGATTGATTATATTTACCTGTTTACTAATCTTGAGTTCAGTCAACGGATTTACCTTTCTTGGAATTGTTATTTTTTTGTCCGGCTTCCAGTTGACTCACCACAATTATCAATCATCTTATGAGATTTTATATGTCTTGTATATTTTTCGTTGGATTGATTATGTGGTGGTTGCAAAACTTTAACGGAAGAAGTTATCTTCTAAGAAAGAGTTGGTGTCTTCTCACGAAAGGATTCGTGCCTTCTAAGACTTATATATGGACCATATTGCCTTGTTTTTCCATACTCACTCAAGCATTCCAATCACATCTACCTAACACAAAAAAATATAATTTCACACTCGCTACAACTCCGATCAGTGCGAAGAAGAAAAGTTATTCTGCATACTTGAACTTCAAGCTTTTGATCTTAAGCAATTATGATCTATAGAAGCATTTTTAATTTACCACATTCTACATCTATAATACTACTAATAGTGGGTTCTTCCCACCCCACTTACACGTGTAGCAGTTCCTTTCTCTCCCCCTCCCGTATCCCTTCGTCTCTCTCTCCAATCTCATTGGGCAATTTGCCCGCCCATCTCTCCCTCAAATCACCATATCCCCCCTCTCTCTCCAACTGAATTCTCCACCGCCCCCTCTCTCTTTCTCTCTCAAATCAGCCCACTTTCTATCTCCACCGCCCCCTCTCTCTCCAACTGAATTCTCCATCGCCCCCCCTCTCTCTCAACTTTCTATCTCTCTTCCTTTTTGTCCACACACTTGCTCTCTCCCATTTTTCAAAGTTGTAATATCCAAATTTAGTAATTTTTTCAAATTCACATTCATAATCTAATTTTTAAATATTTTTAAAAGTAATCTCAAGTGTTAGTATTAATAATACTATATTAAATTGATATCACAAATTAAACATGCTATGCATTGTGTCAATAATTTCTAAGATATGGTGTGATAGTAATAAAAAACAATGGGAAAGGTTGAATAGCATGGTATATAAATAATAATCAATAATGATTTTTTCAATCCATATCATATTTAATAATTTAAAAATGTACACGATAATGTTCATAAAAAATATCAATTTGAAGCATCAATATATTCTTGATACTTTTTTTAAAATCCCAATCTGAGATCTTTGTAATATTAAGATTCGTAAGATATAAAAATGTACTTTGATTGTAGTTTGAGTATATGAATGTCATTTTTTATAGAAAAAATTTTATATGACAATAATTTCTAAGATATTTTTTAACAACAATAAAAATTAATCAGTTTATGTAGAATAATATATGATATAAATAATAGATAATAATGAGAAAAAATCAATCCGTGTCATTTTTGATAATTAAATATGTATGCAATAATGTTTCATAAAAAATCACATTGAAGCATCAATATTTTTGTTCTCACTACTTTTAAAATACCAAAATATGGGACCTTTTATATGAGAATATATTTTTCTGATAATTTTTTTAAAAAAATTAAGATTGTTGAGATATAAAAACATGCTTTGTGTATTGTTTCAAGCATACTTATATCTTTTTAAATTGAAGAAGTTCCATGTCGATAACTTCTATGATATGTTGTAGTAATACTTATTACTATAAATCGGTAGTGTTAAATAATATGATATATAAATAATAGTTGATAATGAAAAAAAATCAATCCATATCATTTTCACCATTTAAGTATGTACGGAAAAATATTTCTTCGAAATTCAATTTGAAGCATTAATATATTTATTCTCAATACCTTTTTTTAACACCCCGATATGAGACATTTTATATAAGAACATATTTTTTTTATATTTTTTATAAATATTAAGAATGCTAAGATATGAAATATACTTTGTTTATAATTTTTTATACCCATATATTTTAAAAAATGGAATCAGTTCTATCTTTAAATGTGAAAATACAAAACTATAAATAATCTGTATAAAGAATGAGGTAGTATTTAATTAATACATTAAATTTATTTTTGTTTTAAAATTTAATATGTTATAAAATGTCTATTCCATTAAAATGAGATGATAGAATCTGCAAAGAAATAAATATGAACCGTGGGATCTATTGAGATCATTATCTTAATATATATAATACATTTTCTTAATATTATATATATATATAAAGATATTTATAAAGTTAAATATAAAATAACAAAAGGATAATTAAAATTTATTACTATATAATAAAATATATTTATTTTATATAGTATTTATAAGATAAACTATAAAAAATATTATGAAGTTTGTTTTTTTAAAAATAGTTATCCCTAAATTTAATAAATAACAACTATGGTGGGACCAATATTGGATGAAAAAAATGTTTTTTTCAACTAAAATTCCCTTCCCTTCATTTATGTATTTGAACTTTTACTCTTTGCTTTGCTCTTATTTTAATTCCATATCTACTATTTGTTGAAGATACCATTATCTTTTCAATTATGAAAATGAAGCATACCATTTGAAAAAATGTACCTTCCAGACCAGCAGAATTTCTTCGCAATATATTCCAACATATTTTTCATATAATGCTTCTAATATGTTCTTATATTATTACATTTTAATTTCATAGATTCTCGAAAAAATAATGACGTCGCGAAGCGCGGATATGTACCCTAGTTTCATATATTTTGAAGTTGGGAGGATTTTCCCCTATAATATTATTGTATAGGGTACCTAATTCCTAGAAGCCCTTGCTTTGAAATTGGTGAAAAGCTTGGCACTGGTGATTTCATATATTTTGAAGTTGGGAGGGTCTCCAATGTTTTCCAGCGGGGATGATTTGGCACCTCACCTCTACAATTAGCTTAACAGGGATGTTCGTTGTCCGTCCCTTCTATTATGCACAGTAGGGACGGTCAGGGCCCATCCTCGTCGTATATAAATAAGGGACGGTGCGTTTTTGTGTTCCCTTTGGTCAAATGAGACGTCGACATCGGGGACCAGGGATGCTTCCACAACTGTCACCATTGTTCGAAGGGGACAGTTTTGCTGGCATATGGGATGGGCGTTGACCATCCCAAAAGATGTATTTGCTTGTAGTGATGTTGCAATGTTGTAAAGAAGGTTGAGATGTCCTTAGAAAAGCAACTTGATCGTGAAAAGGACTGAGTGATTAACTGGTTGAAAACTTCAAATCCTGAGTTAAAAAGATTCTGATCGAGGTTTTACCATATTTAAATTTCTTGTAAAATTATATCTATTTGTGATTTGGCATTTATCTTGATAGTATTATATTATGCATGGTATTATTTGTTTAGTTATGTGTTCCATGAATGTAATTAATTGATATGCGCCTACACTATCGTTAAATGTAAATTTGGTATCAAAGCATCGAGTGCACTTACACTTAACAAACTTAAGCGCGTTGATAAACAACTAATCAATGAACAAAAGACTCCATCCATCCACTATGCTTCAATGACACAAACTATTCCCAATGGAAAATAAAGATGCTGTTTTTTATAGCCAGTTACTTAAATGTTAGGCACATATTGAATAAACACGTGCACTAGCATATAAATGAAGAACATGACATTAAATTCAAAGGTGATCAATGCCTTATACTGTGCATTCTTCGATGAGAAGTTTGCCCATGTATCTCACCTCAAGGTGGTTCATGAGACATGGCAATGCCCTAAGACTTCTCACAAAGGCATACTACTAGTCAAATAAGCTCATTTCCACGTGATGACACAAAAATACAAGATATTCAAGATGTATAAGTAAGAAAGCATCAAGGACATGATTGTTTGTCTAATGATCGTGAGAAATCAGCTTCGTAGTCCTTAACATGTATTTCTATCTAGGGGTGTCCATGACCGGGTACCCGCTCCCATTTGATTGCGACACGTCCCGTTGGTATCGGGTCACGGGTCGACCCGTCCCATTCCAACGGGTACCCAATTGCAACGGGTACCTGGTTAATGCCAATAGATGTTGGCTATCCACGGGTAAAGAGAGATACTTCAAGTGAAAAGTGACATATATTAAAATGCAAACATTATGTCCAACTATGTATATTTGTATCTATATCATATTCATAATGATAATCCCGGATACGAAAATCTAAATGGCACGGAATGCATTCAGATAGAGATATATAAACATAGATAAATAAATTAATGAGGATAAAACTATGCAGATATTGTAAACCATACGAATACATGCAATAGGAAGGAATACTATCAAATATGGATCTAATAATGACACATTCATGTAGGTTCATCGTCATAATGAGTCAAATACGGATAAAGGAGATGTAAATATATATAATCAGAGGACAACATGACAAACAATATATAAGTATGTATTCATATTCGTAAATAGTTATATTAATTATCATCGTAATTGGTTATCGTGATGTGTGTGTGCGCGCTCTTATGTGTGTGCACGTGTGCACGTGGGTGTGGGTGTGGGCGTGGACGTGGGCGCGGATGCGCGTGCGGGTGGGTGCGCGCGTGCGTGTACGCGCGTGCGTGTGCGGTACAATTTGTATTCATTATCATCATGTTTGGATGCTAGGATACATGCATATCGATTTGGATCGTATCTGATTCGTTATTATATATGTTAATTTAAATTTTGACACACACATATATATTTCGATTTCAAAATGGATACGTATATGAGCCCTCCCATACATATAAATTTAATCTTATCTATATAATTTTGATTCTATTATTTTTTTCTCTAATTTGTATCTATTTCATACCGGTATTCATTTTTAATGTTCGACAATATATTTTTCATACTCACTGATATTTGTATCTGCATCCATTTCTATATTTCTAAAATAGATAAGAATAATGTAGCATCTATATTGGTATTTGTATCCAACCATTTACTTTTTTGTGAATCAATTGATAGTGGATATTTCTAACTGGGTACCCACGGGTACCCGTCGGGTTTTTTATATGGGGCACGTGTCATGACATTGCAGGTACCCGATCCATCATTTTCAAATGGATACCCGAGGATTTAGGGTCAAAATGAACGGGTCGGGTTGGGTACCCATTGACCCGGATATTTTTGAACACCCCTATTTCTATCCAGAAGAGTTTACCATAGAGGTCTTGCACTCATTCTCAACAGAGTAAGAACACAAGATGACAATAATTGAGGAGTCCATCAAATTCATGGAAATTACCCTTGATGATCTTTTAGGCAACCTCTTAACTTTTGAGACCAAGCTTAGTAACATGAAGGAGGACGAATCAAAGAAGAGTGCATTAGACTTCAAGACACATAATAGAGGCATATAAGGGTGATTCTAACCTCTCGAAAGATAGGGGCATCATCATGTAATGCAACAATCGAAAGTGACACCTTGAGAATTAGAAAGTAAAATTTGTTAACAACATCACGAGCAATGGCAAAAGAGACAAGTCTGTCCATGTGCAAGAAGTCATGACACATTCATATAACCACACTATGTTCAAGAAGGTGCAAACCTGCAACAAAAAGGGGAAGAAGAAGTCATTCCAATCAACTCGGGATGATTCGAGCAACAATTGAGAGTGTATGCCTATGGACACATTCAGTGGTTTGGACAACTAAGCATTGTCGACTCTGGAAAATAGGATGATAATAATATGAGATTTTACCAGTTTCTCGAGATCTTTCCATTTTGTCTACAGAGCATGAAAAAGAGGTAGTTGTTCTTAAGATAAAAAATGAGGGGTTACAAAAAGATTTAAAAGTTTATACAGAAAATAATTTTCTTATCAAAACTATTTTTCTCACTTGGAAAAGTTGATTTATGACCTTAAAGAAAAATATAGTTATTTGATAAAATGGAAATGAAAATTTCTTTTATTACATCTAGCTTTAAACCTTTTGAAAAGAAAAGAAGATTTTCTTTATTGGTTTCCTAAGGCATATTTGCGGAAAATCTCGAATGACCCAAAACGCATAAGATATCGGAAACTACACTTACGACATGATTTTTTTGCCTCCATTCAGCTGTATCTTGGTCATTCTTGGGCTTAGATTCAAAATTTAAGATCTCTATGGATAGTCTCATTCCAACACGTCTTGGACCTTCCTCACTCTCTCTTAGCTGGCATAATATCCCGAATCTCACATTTTTCTAACTGGAGTGTTAGCCGATCTCCTTTAAAATTGGACAAAGCAACTTAAGCGATATTCTCTTATCTTATCATTTGTCGTAGCTACACCAATTTTCCTTATGATCTCATCATTCCAAATATGATCATTTCGTGTATGACCACACATATACCTTAGCATTTTTGTTTCTGCTACTACCATTCTTTGCACATGTCTATGATTCACATGCTAACATTTAGATTCATAGAGCACAACAGGTCTCGCGACTGCTTTATAATACTTTCCTTGATTTTCAAAGGAATATTCTTATCACGTAGAACAATAGAGGGTCCTCTCCTATTTAACAACATGTATTTATTCATGTTCTATAATAAAAAAAATTAGGAGTCCAGATGACCAGCTAAACCATTGAAAATGGAACACACTTGTATGCAACTGCAAAAAGAGCTATAATGCTTGGGGCAATACGTATATGCCAAGGACACTAGGTGATTTCCATCTCTACTCTTTAAGTTGATCATGCATGACATTAGTAATGATCACTCCATTCCTATCATTTATGGGCTAAGTTAAAAAATGGAGATATTTTAAGATAAAAAATCACTTTCTTTAGCATAAAGATATTATATAGTATTTAAAGTTTACTTAAAAAGAAAATTTAATATTATAATTTTCAGTTTTTTACCATGTCAACAAATATGAGAATGCGTATGATTTTCATTGATTTGGAGAAGGCGTATGATTATGTCCCATGAGAGATATTGTTGAGAGTTTTGGAGAAGAGACAAGCACATGTCCTATACATTAACCTCACAAAGGATATGTATGATAGAGCTTCATCTTATGTAAGGATCCAATCGGTGAAGACTGACTATTTTGGCATCAACATTGTTCTGCATCAAGGTTCAGCTTTGAGTCCATTCTTTTTTACTTTGATTATGGACGAGCTGACTAGTTACATTCAGGATGAGATACCTTGGTGTGTGTTATTTGCTGATGACATTATGTTGATTGATGAGACTAGAGATGGAGTAAATAAGAGGCTTGAGGTTTAGAGATATGCATTAGAGACTAAAGGATTTTGTATAAATAGAACTAAGACTGAATATATGGAGTGCACTTTTAGTGGAAGCAATGGTCAAGAAATTGAGATGAAGATTGGCGACGATAACATTCCGAAGAAAGATAACTTTAGATACTTGGGATCTATTTTCAACATGATGGAGAAATTGATGGAGATGTTACCCACATAATAAATGTAGGTTGGTGAAAGTGGAGAGGAGCCTCTGTTGTTCTATGTGTTAAGAAAATTCCTACAAAAATCAAAGAAAAGTTTTACAAAGCAGCCATGAGACATGTTATGCTCTATGTATCTGAATGTTGGCCTGTGAATCATAGACATGTGCAGAGAATGTCAGTTGCAGATATGAAAATGCTAAGATGGATGTGTGGACATACACGTAAAGATTGGATTCAGAATGATGCAACCAGGAGGAAAGTGTGTGTAGCTCAGATCGAGGATAAATTACGAAAAAATCGCTTAAGGTGTTTTGGTCATTTGCAAAGGAGGCCGGGTGATGCACTAGTTAGGAGATGCGAGTGTTGAGATGTTGAACCACCTAAGAGAGGGCGAGGAAGGCCCAAGAAGTGTTGGAATGAGACTATCCAAAGGGATCTTAGCTTTTTGGTTCTAATCCCGATAAATGACTCAAGATAGATCTGAATGGAGGTGAAAAATCCATGTATGTAGCCCTACTTAATGTGGGAAAAAGAGTTTGTTGTTGTTGTCAACAAATATGGGAAGTATTCAAAACAAGTATTTTTTTAAAAAATTACACATAAGATAGGTGTATTTTTAAAAGATTTTGGCTCAAAATCTACATTTATGATTTCAAAGTAGTTTTTAGAATGGTTTTATCATCAAAAGAGAAGGGGGGATTATTGGAACATGCACAAATGCATTCATAATTTTCATGATAATAAAGGTATTTCTTTATTTTAGTTTATGTTTAAAATTTTCAATCTTGCTAAGAATACGATAACAAAAGATCGATGCAATGTTTCATCCGTGTAAACCAATTGTCCTAGTCTAACATATATGCTTGGGACAACATTTACTTAACCAAGATCGAATGTCCTCCAACGAAGATGAGACTATATTAGAAGATACAACCAAGGACACCATCATATAAGAAAAGATACCAACCAAAATTTTCTTTTAAGTATAGGTTTTTTTGTTAAAATATAATCATTAGATTATATTATACTTAATAATCTCCGAACTACAACATATTAGAATTACATTAGAATGTGTCCAAACATGTACAAGAATTTGATGAAAATAAAAGCATGATACATGAATTAAAAACGACAAGTTGAGGTTGGACCTCGTATGGGTCCATGTTTATGTCCCTGCAAGTGAAGTTTCTCTATCCTTAGCACATCGAAAATTCGAGAACACTCGAAAACATGGCTTTAGGTCAAGTATTAGTCTACCAATGCTTAGAGAGGTCACTAGGCTCAAAGCAACTTCTAGAAACCACTTTGTTGGCTTGAAAAACACTATAGTAAACTAAAAACATTATTAGTTAACTAACCCCTGAAATGTGACATTCTAGAGTAGGTTAGTCGACTCATGAAGATACTTGATCAACTTAAATCATAGTTAGTTGACTAACTCAAGGAAGGTGGCATTCAAGAGCGGGTTAGTCAACTCTTGTAGACACTCGACCGACTCAAATCATGGCTAGTCAACTAACACTTTCTGTTAGACAAGTAACCTAGAGATGGTGGTACTTAAAGGTTAGTGAATTGACTAACAACACACTTAGTAGACTAATATTGATTACTCATCTCGCCAAACGCGTGGTGGACTACTAGCTAGGTTAGTCAACTACCCTGTGGGACAATAGTCTTCAGGAATCAATTACTTTGCTAAGAGAGCCTCCCGTCCAACTCAGCCATGGAGTAGTCACCTAACAACTTTCATTAGTCGATTAAACAATGTTCAATGGTAGTGTTAGAATCATATTAGTCAATTAACAACTTGTGTTACTCGAGTAATTACCTACCTACTACTAAGAATAGCTTTGCGATGAAAACCATCAATACATCAACTTCAAAATTTTATTTAATACCTTAAATGTTATTTAAAAATAATATAAAATTGCATATCAAGAGAAAAATGCATGATCTCTCTCATGGCCATTTGAAATCTTGGGTAACACTGAAAATTAGGCATACTTACAAGAACATGTCTACATATTATTATTGATCTAATTCACAATTTGGCCTTTACTTTGGAAGGTTAATAAACTCACAAATCTAATCCGAGATATAATTATTAAATGTGAGGGATGAGGTGGAAAAATCGAGTGATTGGGTATGCTAAAATACCAAGTCTAGAAGATTGTGATTGAGGCTCTTACCCAATTGGATTTTCATTGTAAATATACTTGTGTGAATTTGTGCTTGGTTGTTTATTTGATTAAACTATATCGCACTTGATGTTTTTTATTTGTGTGCGATGCAAATGCTAATTAATAAAATAATTGATACACGCTTTCGTATTATCATTAGACTTGAAATACAATATATCACATTATAATATATTTTGAATCTTTTATTTGATATATAACTCTCTCTTTATTGGACGCTCTCAAGCCTGTTCTTTAGCCTCAAAATTCTTGTAAGTCCGTTCTTTTATACTTCAAATCAACAATGGTGCGATGCATGTAATCATCCTTAATCAAAGAAGTTAGAATATATCATATCTGAAAGATATAATTGCATCGAAAAAATATCATAAACATATATAAAAAAGTTTTAAAAATTTAATTAATAATAATTTCTTAGATTTGTTTAAAATTTTCTTCATGAAGTAAAATTTCTTTGCTAAAAGAAATTTTAAATTTGAGTCAAATGCAAAGACTAAAAATTATAAAATCATAAAACTACAGAGTCAACTTGGATTTGAGAAAATAAAAATAAAGAATCCAAAAATGAATCTTGTAGTATTACTCACACGATTTTTTTTCCAATGCTTGATTTCTCATCAACAATCTATTGACAATTAACATTATTTTGGAATATATGAATAAAAGTGATTGTCACTATTGATGACGAATAAATATATAACGATAATCCCACGTTTCCATTTTGAGATTCCATAAAAGGATGCCTTTTTTTGGGGGAAAACAAGTCATGGCAATTGATACATCCACAATCAAATATTTTGATTTTAATTCCTTACAAAGAGTAACAATTATGAAGTAGATGCTTTCGATTTTTGATAGATGTTATTTAGATAAGCAATTATATGATATGCTTGCAAAATTCTTATCAATGATGTGCTCGTTGGATTATGATTCGCACATCTGCTAACATGTTATATAATTTAGGCATCGTTTATATTTGAAGACTCAACAATAGTTATTACTGCTTTGATATTTTGATTTAGAAAAACTCAATAAGAAGTTTGTCAAGTTACAATCGGAGCTTAAAAGTATGCTAAACGAACTGAACCAAGCTTGCTTGGGTTTGCTCAGGTTCGACTCGTTTACACCCTTACCCAACAACTCATCTCTCATCCAATCATCCAATTAAAAAGCTTACAATATGTGTTGTGTTTTTTTGAGTGATCTTGCAATCCACAGTAGATAATTTCTAACGTTCGATCAAAGATTGAATAATGTAGATCCGTGGTGCTCTTACTAGGAAGAAGGCACCAAGGCCAATCAATATTTGATTGAACGACATGGATTTCATGCAATCCATTTTTTTACTTCAAAAAAATGTACTTTGTCAACTTTTACGTTAAAATAAAAAAATTATCCATAATTTAATATTTTTATTATGAATGCAAACAAATGGATTTTATCCGTAATTTAATATTTTTGTTATGAATGCAAACAAATGGATACATATGCATATACATATCTTATTATATCCATACCCATATTAAAAGTTGGATATTTGTTTAATAACATAGTATTATACTTGAAAATATAGTATTAACGATACTATTATTTGTTTAAAAGATATTGATGATCACCAAGTGAATACAAATGACTCGTATGACAACAAACACATTATAACATATTTTTAATCCAAGTAGCATGTAATGTTATGAATATTGCAATATTGCGTATATATTTAATTACTTCAACATTATTGACATGATTATTTAAATAACATATGCACCAAATTAACCTAAAGAGGATGAACTAGTCATCGACAACACGGAGATATAATGGCTGATATCTACTTGGTGTCTATTCACATTTTTATTAATTGTTTTAAATATACCATAATTTTATAAACACTTGCATATACTATTATGTTAATGTGCAATATAAATATATTTTTTAATATATTATGCTTATATATGTCTATCACATATTCACAATATATATGTTGTGAATACATTACATATATTTTTAAAAATAGGGGTTACCACCTAGGGGCAACCAACATGGCTGCTCCTTCCTTATTTTCTGGCATTTTTTTCTTCAAAAATAAAGCCATGCATTTTCATCACTATATCCCTCTAATATGTCATTCCAATTTCGTCAGAAACAAAGACTTTTATACCTTCCATCTTGAACATTTAATTTTAACGGTCTTAGAATTACTATAATCGACATATTCTAGATGAAGGACATACGAGTCTCTAAGATCGTTAAAATTAAATGTTCAAGATGGAAGGTATAGAAGTCTTTGTTTCTAACGATATTGGAATGATATATTAGAGGGATATAGTGATGATGGCTTTATCTTTGAAAAAAAAGAAAGTCGGAAAATGGGGCGAGGGCAACCATATTGGCGGCAACCCCATTGAACCCTTTTAATAAATATCCGTCAAAATTTTCAATATAAATAATATGTAGAGATCATTAATTCATATTAATAGCCATATATATACACATTTTTAAATAAATACCCATATCTATATTCAATTTCGTTAGATTTTGGAAATATATATCCATATCTTTTAAAAAATGAGTGCAAGGAGTATATACCCACTATGTTTTAAATATCTAAATCTTAGCATGAACATAATCATGCAATAATAAATAATCATCGAGTTTGGCGAAATGAAGCTACACCGCTTGTTAAATGAGTTATAGAACTCCAAATAACTTGAAATTTTAATACATTCTCCATTTTATTGTATAATTCAAGATCAACCGATTTAATTTATAATATAATTTAAAATAATATATATATATATATTTTGCCCATGATAATATACATATACATTTGTGTATGGTTATGAACACATTTTCCTTTTTCTCTTAAAAGATACTCGTAAATATCCATAAACATTTGCATATTTTGTAGTTTTTGTTCTTGTAAAAACATTTCATATTTTCGTTATTTCTTTATATCACCCTATTGTTTCTCATTAATATGCATTTCCCCTTTCCCCTCCTCAGCGCAGCTACAACAATCGTCGGAGATGAAGAGCACAGTCCTCCGACCCGTGACCTTCGTGACCGGTAACGCCAAGAAGCTCGAAGAGGTCCGATCCATTCTCGGCCACTCTATCCCTTTCCAATCCCTCAAACTTGATCGTGAGTAGAGTTCGGTGATTTTCTCGCTGTTTAAACGCTCAAAGATTCGGTGTTTATGTCTCCGTTGCAAAGATATTAAAGTGCTTTTACCTGTGTTTTGCTCCTTTTGGTCAACTGTTAGTTTAGTGCAGTGCAAACTAGGGAATGGGTATACACCATGTCGTTCCTTGTTTATGATATGCAAAGGTTTAGGGTTTTATCAATGTGACGGTGTCTAGAAAACACATAACAGGTAGCTCAGACTATATTCAAATGGAGAAAAAATCGTGTGACCTGCACATGTACAATTTAATTCGCCGTAATCCATGACGAACCTTTTTTTTATTATGTACCATATGTAAGCATCTCTTGAAGAGACGCTTTTGTTTTACACTTGATATTAAGGAAAAAGTCTTACGGAAGCCGCCTATTCAAGAGGTGGCTTTGGCCATTTGACATGATGGTCTGTTTCTTGCTCATTTGAGTAACAGGATCTTTGCAGGTAAAAGTGTAACAACTTGTAGCAGATCCTATATTTTTGTGCTTTAGGGTAATCCTCGTCTTAGATTCATGGAACTTGAAGGCTTCCATTGCCGTGAATGGAATATCATTTTAGAGAGGATTTCAAATATTGAAAGTATTTAACGTGCCCGATCAAGTATACGTGTCTTTTCCATTTACTAGCAATCAAATCTCACACAATACAAAATACTAGGTTTGGTAACCATATGAGATTTGACTTTGTCATCTATGATATGGAAATGTCAAATGTGTGTAGAACGATCTGATGACCTCATGGTCGAGCAATCACCTCCGACAATTGTGGCGGGATCGGGTCTTTCAGAAGACCTAACCGTGGGCGTGAGTGAGGGGGCTTTCATACCGTATAAATGTCGTCCTTCGCCAGGAGAAGTTTCAAATCCGAGAACAACACTCACTAAGGGAGTCTGCTCCCATCCATATCGTTCTATTTCTCTCTCTAATCAAGAAAGCTGCTGACGTTCCTCGTTCCGTTACTGGTAAGGTTTCGATCCTAGGACCTGTGGGTTATGCATCGCATGGATGGAATATTATCTTTTCTATAGGTGCGACGTATCGTGTTACACCACATATGATGATGTAACGGATTGTACAGATCCCACATCCTTTAACGAAGCAATGTCTTCGAATGAGTCGGAATCGTAGACGACTGTCATGAGGGATGAGTTGGACTTAATTGTGCGCAACGATGTATACGAGATATGTGATTTGTCAGAGGGTAAGCAATCCATATGATGTAAATGGATATTCAAGAAAAAATATCGAGTTAATTGATAAATACAAAGCAAGATTAGTTGCCAAGGGTTGTACTCAGCAATCTATAATAGACTTTTAGGAAACCTACTCTCCGGTTGCTAAGCTTGCATCGATAGATGATCTTATCTATCGTAGCATATATGGATTTGGAATTATTTTAGATAGATGTGAAAACCTTTTTTAATGAAGAATTAAGATAGGAGAAATATATGAAATAACCTGATGGTTTTCAGGTAGAAGGGCATGAGAAAAGGGTTTATAAGTTAAGAAAGTCATTATATAGCTTGAAACAATCTCCAGACAATGGTATCTCAAATTCCATGAGAAAATTATCTAATTTGGATTTGTTGCAAATAAGTTGGATGATTGTGTATAAATCATGAAGAGTGGGAGCAAGTTTTCTATCATGTCATTGTACGCGGATGACATTCTACTCGTTGATAATGACATATAAATGCTTAATGAAATTAAAGAGAAATTGAGTAATGAATCTGAGATGGACATGGGCGAAGAATCCTATGTACTAGGAATTCAAATTACAAGAGACAGAAATTCAAGTAGATTGAGTTTCAGTCAAGAAAAATACTTGCATACTGTATTGAAGAGATTTGGAATGTAGAATAATACTCCAGCTCCTACGCTACTTGTGATTGGAAAGAGACTCGATAATAGTCGATGTCCTGGAAATGGGCAGAAATCTTTTGAAGTTCTATATGCACAAGCAGTGGGAAGTCTGATGTATGCAATGTTGTGTACTTGACCGGACTTATCATATCCAATTAGTACATGTCAAAGTAATCCCAAACCAGCACATTGAGAAGCTGTAAAGAGGATTTTTCAATATTTGAAAGAAGCTGTACATCTGAAACTAGTATATCAAGCTGAATCACTTGAGGTAGTAGAATAATCCGATGCATATTTTGGAGGGATGCGTATGATAGGAAATATACATCATGTTACCTCTTCGTGTTTGGTGGAGCATCTGTTTCTAGGGGTAGCAAGAAACAAGATGTGTATCTGGACATACCCAGGAGGCAAAATATATTGCATGTAGCATGACCACCACTCATATAGTCTGAATTAAACGCTTTCTGGAAAACTTAAGCCTTGAATTGGTTAAAGGTCCGGTTGAAATGTATTGCGATAATCAAGCTGCAATATGCTTGATCAATAGTGCGGCTAATAGTTCTAAAGGAAAGCATACTGAAATCCAATATCACTATATACAAAATATAATGGAAAAATAAGTAATAAGGGTAACCTATATACCTACCAGTGATATGTTAGCCGATTCCCTAACCAAGGGAATAACATCATGTACATACATCAAACACGTTGGCTTGATGGGACTTAGGAATGCATGAGTTAAGGAAGATGTTTTCATGAATAATGAACCTCAATGTCGACATCTCTATACACAACACAAATAGTGGGTGTGTAATTGACTTGACCACTGTGGTCAAGTGGGAGATGTAGAGCGGTCCGGTGATGCGGTTGTTGCGGGACCGGATCTTTCGGAAGACCTAACCGTGGGTGTGGGGGAGAGGGTGAACTTGGTGAGGGGGCTTTCTCGCCGTATAAGTATTAGCCTCCGGCAGGAGGAGAAGTATCAAATCTGAGAACAACCCTCGCCAAGGGAGCCCTCTCCCATCCCCACCATCTTGTTCTCTCCTTTTCTCTCTAATCAAGAAAGCCACCGGCGTACTGTCTGCATGGATAAAGATGTTATGATTAGAAATGGTGAACAAGTGTTTAAACAAGAAACATTGTAGAGAAGAAATTCAAAATTTTCTTGCATCTCTCTGTTCCTGGGCATATCTTAGCAAATGCAAGAGCGGCATATCTATGACAGAAGGAGAGTTCCATGAGAAGCTAAGCTTGGGTTCCTGCCCCTAAATAGCCAGGTTTATATAAACAACTGGTGAACAATCAACAAATGATTAATATTAAGCATAATAGAATAGGGTTGCTTTTAAAAAAGCAAAAAAAATAAGAATAAAAAAATTCTATGTAAAAGTTGGTCGAGTAGTCGGCCCGATTAGTCGGGATGATCGACTAGGCCTAGTTGAGTCGGTTACAACCCCGACTCGACTAGTCGAACCGACTAGTTGGCCTAGTCGTCCGACTTTTACAACAGTGGATTTGACCCACATTATCTCTATGCTAGTCTGCGTCATGGCCTTGTATTCTGATTCAACACTCAATCTGGCAACCACAGTCTGCTTCTTGCTCTTCCATGAAAACATGGAATTCCCTATGAACACAACAAAGCCTGATGTAGACTTCCTATCCTTTGGATCCCAACATAATCTGCATCTGCACATGCTGTAACTGAAAGAGATGTGCCTCTGCTGAAAAGAAGTCTCGTACCAGGTGAAGTCTTCAGATATCTCAAAATCACTGCATCCATATGTGCCTATCTGGGCTGCTCCATAAACTGACTCACTTTGCCTACGACAAAGGATATGCCGGGCCCGATAATAGTCATATATAGTAGTTTGCCAATAAGCTCCTTGTACCTCCTCTTGTCAACTTCCTTAGTGTCATCATCATAGAGCTTTATGCTCGGGTCAATAGGAGTAGTGACGTGTGCAATCTGCCATGCTCGTCTCTGAAAGATCTGTAACGTACTTCCTCTGGGTCATCACAAGACCTTGCTGGTTCTTGACAAACTCCAGTCCAAGTAAGTAACGTAAATGCCCAAGATCCTTGGTCACAAACTGCTGAACTAGGAAGTCATTGGCATCCTGAATGCCCTGCTCATCATCCCCTATAACAGTAATGTCACCAACATAAACAAGAATGACAATAGTACCTTTCTGGGTCCTCTGCACAAACAAAGAGTGATCGGCCGTCGATCGCACAAACCCCTGCCGCTCTATCAAGTCCGGGAGCTTCTGGAACCATGCTCTTGGACTCTGCTTAAGGCCATAGATAGCCTTGTGTAGCCTGCAAACCTTCTGACACTCCCCCTCAGTAGCAAACTTACGTGGCTGCTGCATGTAGACCTCCTCTTGTAGATCACCATAGAGCAAGGCATTCTTCACATCAAGCTGGTAAAGGGGCCAATCTCATGTCACATCAACAGAAAGTAGAATAGGGTTCCGAACCAATCTCGTGTCACTTTCATACATGGAAGGCCGTATCCCGATATATCAGCGATATATCGCCGATATATCGATATCGACAAGGGACCGATATCGAAATCGATATATCGATATATCCGATTTCAGGCATTTTCTTCAGAAAGATTCCTAGATATAGCGATATATCGGCGATATATCGGCGATATATCGCCGATATATCGATATCGACACGATATCGAAACGATATCGATATCGATATGTCCTTCCATGCTTTCATAAAGGTGTCTCTATGAAAGTTGCAGCTTTGCAGGAGATGCAACCAAGCCAGAAGGCCAGGAGATTAGGGTTCCAGACCATAAAAAACATTGAGGATCAGACTTAAAAAAAATTGAGGATCAGACTTTGCACAGAAGCTTAGAACCATCTTCAGAATTTCTATGACTTAGAGGGGATCAATCAAGCATAAAAATAGCTTGAATCTTCTCCAAAAACTGAATCTCGAATAAATCAAGATCATTAAAAAAACTCGAGAATTGAGCCCGCTCTGATACTATGTTAGAAAATAGGAAGCGGAAGCGGAATGATAAACATAGCATAAGAATAAAGAAATATAGACATGGAACACCATGATTTTACGTGGAACCCTACTCCGTGAGGAGTGGGATGAAACCACGGGAGAAGCCCTCAAAGGGACATATCTTGCATTGCCTTTTCTCAATGGATACAGGAGGTTTGATGCTCTATATATAGCCTCCACAGAGCCTCCAAGTCCCACCACTGTAGATGCGGGACTAAACATGGATCCATTTACCCATCTCCCTCATAACTGACGCATACATCAAATACTCCAACAGTATATATATTAGATAGACCATTAGTTGATGACCTAATCAATGTCTATACACCAGCGAGCTGGTGTGCATACAAGGGCATATGAGTAATACGATCTCTTAAAGGGATCATACATGTTCACTACTGAAATGGAAGACATGAGCTCACTCATGAGGTATTGAGATCGATCAAATTCCATGCATGATCGCCTTGCTTTGGAAGCATGACAACAATTGTAAATATGATATATGCTTTTAGAAAGCATATGATCGATACCGACTCCCAATGATCAAATGAGAAACTTGATGATAAACGCTGAAGAAGACATTCCAAATATGATCTAAAACTTCGGATGTATTCTAGGTCTTCCGGTATGCAAAATGTATAGGTATTAGGAATACTCGAGGGTTATGTGATCGTAAACGATTGTATAACCATGACACTTCCATTCCGAAGGGGTGATGAAACATGTTTGGATTTTAGTAACTGCTCTCAGTAGATTAGTAATCCAATTTTAATCCAAATGTTGGACATTGATCTGAAGGTAATTCATATGCAATGAGAAGATTAGATTTACAGTTTGATTTAATCAAACATCTTTGAGAGGTCCTGAGATCTGGATTTGAGATATGATCTTAATCCAAGTTATTATACATGGAATGTACAATCACCCTGTCCTTATCTCCAAGTATCTGCAGAGAAAGCACATTATTCTCGAAAGAGTTCAAAAATAAATCCATTGTTGAAATTATATCCGAGCATTGGAAAATTGATGATTAAATGTGATTTAATTAACATGAATAATATGAATATGATTCATGTTATTTGGACACATGAGAATAGTCATCTAAGATAATTAAATATGATTTAATTATCAAACATATGATTAATGTGGATATCACTATCCATAATAATCACGAATATTATAAGTATGATTTATAATATGTTGAGAAGATTTAATTGTGAATAGTATCTACGAATTAAATGTTGATGTGAATTGAATTCACATTAAACAATTAATTATAAATGCAATTTATAATTTATATTGGATGCATGAATATGATTCATAATTATCAATGACATGAATGAAATTATTACAAAATTTGGGTCGAATCTTGAATACAAAAAATAAATAACATAAAGAAACTCCTCGAGAACCGACCTGCTCTGATACCATGATAGAAAATAGGAACGCGGAAGCAGAATGATAAACAGAGCTTAAACTAGAAATATAAAACATGGAACACAAGATTTTTACGTGGAACCCTACTCCCTAAGGAGCGGGATGAAACCACGGGAGAAGGCACCAAAGGGCCATATGTTTCATTGCTTTTCTCAATGGATACAGGAGGTCTGGGGCTCCTTATATAGTCTCCACAAAGCATCCAAGTCCCACCACCGGTAGATGTGGGACTAAACTCAGTGATGTGGTAAATGGATCCTGGAGTAATCCATTTGATAGATGTTGAGATATGAGATCTCAACATATTTGGAATGAGAGAGCCTCCTTACCATACTTAGAGTGGACGACCACCTTGAGTTCTTCAACTTGATGGCCATCCACCCTAAGCATGGAAGGATACTTGCTCTCCTTCCAAGTAATTCCATATTTCTTGATCTAATGTAAATTAAATTATATTGATGGATCTTTAATATATTTAGTTTATTTTTTAAGTTAATATTTTTTAAGTTAACTATTTGTTGTTGCAAATTTATGCAACAAAATCATGTCCATTGATTGAAAGCATAAAATAATCTACACCATTGCTTATGAGTGCACATGGACTGAGATCTATGGACATCCAATATGTTATAAAAGAAAGGCTAGACCTAGCTTTTTCTTTACAACTGAAAGAGCAATAATTCTCTCTATTCCCATACATGCCCTCTCTCTCTCAATATTGCAGCCATCCACCATATTGACCTAGGGAGCCTCACAATCGTCGTGACGTCATTGTGTTGTCGGATCGACTGCTCATGGATCTTCGCCTTCTTTGGTACATCTCGCTCATGAAGAACGGTATCGATTTCATGGGACGAAATCAGGAGACTTCACGCTCGGATCTTCAACTCGGATTGCGGGAAGCACACATCTCATCTACGTGCCCGCAAGTGCATCCTTCGTCGGATCAAACTTGAGACAGGAGGTCTCTTCGCTTAGAGACATACACGATTGCAAATATGCTTCAAAGAGGTAATTCTATTACTCGTCTGTGATCTTGATGAAACGATATGAGAATGAATCTGATATCATGTGGTTTCATCTTTATAAAAATTTTAATTTCCGCTGCCCCCAACAAGTAGTATGACTAGCCGCTCTTGATCGCTTGTGATGCGATTGCGATCTTCACGCTTTCATGATGCGATATGACCCAAACCCTAGCCTTCAAGTAGTATCATAACCTTGGTCAAAGGTCTTGGATCTGATACAAACCTTAAGGGTTCGTTTGGTGCAGGGTTGGGTAGGGTTGGGTTGGGTTGGGGTACTTTTTGAGGCTCACTATTCACAGGGGTACCCCCTCCTCAGAGTTTACTGTTCACCCAGCCCAACCCAACCCAGCCCAACCCTGCCCAACCCTGCAACCAAACGAACCATAAAGGAACAACGTTTGTATATCAAATACACGGGGACTTGTAGTTTGTGCATAAGATGCATGTTTCTGATCGTTTTTCGTTAAAATGAGAAAGCTACTATTTAAGCACTATTTGGATGATTTTTTTGGATTATAAAATGTATTTATAATATCTAAATATGTCCCAAAAACAGTAGCCAATTCTTACCACCAAAGGTGAATAAATTAAAATTCGGAAAGTTCCAGCAGTTATATTATTTTTGCATATATTCTTGGATATGTAACAAATTTATTTTTGGTCACTGTTTTCCCATCATAAAACATGAAATAAACACTTTAACTAAGTAAAGAATTAAACCAACAAACCGCTCGAATTTATTTCGTGCGATCCTGACTCCGTTTGCCCCAGATATCCATATTTAGTAGAGATGGGTCGGATGGCGATTGGATCATCAAGATTACTTTCCTAATGTGTTTATCATTCAATGTAAATCAAGTAAATTATGATTTATCATGATTAAATTGATGCTTAATATTTACGAAAAAAATTTGATTAAACATCATTACCATTGAATGATTGTTTCATGACAAAAACCTTAGTTTAACCTACAATAGTTGTAAGTCAACTTTTACATGCAAAACTTGTTTGATTGATATGACTAGAAATTTAGGATCCTTAAACATATTTTAAGATGCCTAAGATTTCTGAGTGATTACTATATATGTATCATGTCGGTCATCAAGAGCTTGTGACCGATAAAACCTCTTAGTACAATTTGTGCCAATTGTGTTATCTTGACTTGATTCGGTGATGGTGTCTAGGCCATGTATATGCTAATGGATTACTTAATTGGCACCTTGCACCGCAATAGAAGCGCTCCCTATTAGCATTATCTCTCCGACCCCGGCTTGATCCGTTTCAAGGGTGTATAGCATGAGAAGTCTCTGCGTACTTTAAACAACTAATTGAAATAAAACAATTGTACAATGTGAGGGTGTATACTATATAGTAATATCTAGCAAACCCTAATTGCTTGTTGGTTGAATTAGAATGTTAATTAATTTAATATGATTAAATTAATTAGTCTAATTAAAATAAACACTCTATTATAAATAGAGATGTAATTCCCTTGGAAGAATTAATTATGTGATTATAATTCATAGTAATTAATTAAAATTTGAATGAGATATGAAGGATCATATAAATGGCATCCATGGTCTCCCATCAAGGTTAATGGTTCCATCCCATGGATTGTATGCTGGAGACGTCTATCCGAAGTGATATAGCTCCGACATACAAGCACACATGGATCGGGTTCCTTGCTTCTCGAAAGAGTAAAACCATATGCGTAGTGACTCCAATATTGCTCCTCATATAATTGAAGCGATATCGGATTGCGCATAGCGAGTTCTATTCCTATTGGCGGTTGATTCAATTAACAATGGGTCAACATAAGTTTATGGATGGTGGGCTCGGGTGTTAAAGACCGAATTGGGAAATACAAGTTAGACTTGCATGGCAGAATGAGTTCCCGCTTCTTTTTATCCGAGTTGTAATTTCTCATATTATTGGGATGTAACAAAGGTAAAAAAGTGAGATCAAATTTTGCTAAAGATATAGCGGTAAGTATATATCTCTTGCTTTGAAAGTTTAATAAGGGAATGAACTTTCAAAGTTTAAAATGCAAGACAAATTTAATTAAAAATCTTTATTCAAAGAATTTAAATTTGAATATATAATTATTTATATGTTCTAGTATAGTGCATTCTTAATCTTAGATATGAAATCCATGAACTCGCTCATCATGCTTCTGGAGGTCAACCAATTGATCGAACCCAATTATTCGGAATGGATCCGAAACTTGGAACTTGTTCTTTCTTCAGAGCGCATTGGATATTTGCTCATCAAAAACAAGCACACAAACCCTACAACATTGGAAGAACTCAAATTCAATGAATAATACGATGAAGATCATTAATTGGCCATGTGTTATATACTGTGATTTGTTTCCAATGTGCCGCAGAAGCAACATATGGACATGGATGGTTGCCATGATATAATGCTGAATTTGAAAGATATGTTCGGTGACGTGAATCACACTCAACATTATAATATAATGAAAGAACTTATTCGCTGCAAGATGCAGGAAGAGACTTCGGTTCGAGCGTACGCAATCAAAATGTTTGGTTATTTCTCGGAACTGGATACTTTTGGGGCTCAGATGGATGCATATATGCAGTATGACTTCATTCTACTATCTGTGCCTAAGTCTTTCACCAACTTTGTGGTATTGTATCACCTGAATAAGTTGAGGTTAACAAATGTTGAACTCATGGCTTCATTAAAGTCTGCAGAAGACGTAATGAAGAAAGAAAATCCTGCTGGCAGTGCAATGGTTGCACATGTCAAAGGAAACACGGTCGGAAGCATGTGGCTCAGAAGAGTCCGACCCAGAAGAAAAAGAAGAGTCAAGCTGTTGGCTCAGCATTTCATGCTTCTACACTGATAGTATTGAAGAAGACCGATATGTGTCATCACTACAAGAAACTGAGGCACCGGAAGCGTAACTGCCTAGAATACCTGAAAACCGTCGAGAAAGGTAAAGCCTCAACATGTATAAATCTACTTTCATCATCGAAATCAATTTTCTCGTAGGATGAGAAGGCAGTTGGATCATTGATTGTGTTGCTTCTGTTCATGTATGCAGTTTATTGCATTTATTTCAGAAAACTAGAAATCTTTATGACGGGGAGATAATCATCCAGACGAGATATGATGCAACTGTTGCAACAGATATCTAAATTAGATAGAAATGGATATTCACTCTTATTCTGTAATAAAATTGTCATAAGTCGTTATGATAAATATATTGCACCTGGTATTCTAACTTCTGGTGGACTCTATGAATTATGTATCGATGATTCTTTCATGAATGTTACTACCACAAATAAAAACCCTAAAAGAACCAGAGGACGGAAATCATTCTAATATGATTTGGCATCAAATGCTTGGTTATTTATTTGTTGATAGGATCAATAAATTGATAAAGGATGGACCCTTAGGTTTTTTACAGATCCAAACTTTACTTATATATGGACATTGCATTCGAGGTAAAATGACCAGGGCGCCCATTCGTAACAAGGTTACGCGATGTGAGGATATTCTTGACCTAATACATACACGTATGCAGTCCCTTCAGTACCATGATCCGAAATGGATATTGGTATTATTTGACATTTATTGATGACCATTCACGGTACGAGTTTATCTTCCTATTACATCATTATGAAATCTTTGAAAAGTTCAAAAAATCTATGGTTTTGATTGAGAACCAAACCGATAGTAAGATTAAATAGATTAGATCTGACCGAGGTGGTGAGTACCTCACAGATGAATTTAAGTAGTACCTCAAAGAGAAGAATTGTATCCAATCTCACTCTTCATGAAATCCTCCAACTAAATAGTGTTGCTGAAAGACGCAACAGGACCATCATGGACATGGTCCGTTCAATGATGAGCAAAGCACATTTACCCTCATAGTTTCTGAGGATATGTGGTAGAGGCCACAATATATATATTTTAAACAAGATTCCTAGCAAATCTGTACCCAAAACCCCTCATGAGTTTTGGTTTGGAACCAAGCCCATTGTTAGGCATTTGAGGATTTGGGTTTGCTTGGTTCATGCGAAGAACGTGGATGCAAGTAAGCTGCAATCTCGCACTCGAAAGTGGTACTTCATTGGGTATGTAAAGGACGATATTGGATACCAACTTTACGACCTTAAGACTCAAAAGATTTTCGTCTCTACAGATGTGAAATTTATGGAGGATGACTTCATGAAGAGTCAAGACAAAAATGAAGTAAAGGAACACATTGAATCCCTTGCGGATATTAAGCTTCCTGACTCAAAAAATTGAAGATGTAAATAAAATGAGACACCCATACCTTTTCGAAGGAGTTCGAGGGTGGTTGCACCATGTGAAAGATGCAGATTCTATGCGCCAGGTGAAACTGACAATGATCCAACTTCATTTGATGAAGCACTCGCGGATCATGACATGGATAGATGGATGCTAGCAATAAAGTCTGAAATAGACTCCATGTACAAGAACGGTGTATGGACCCTAGAGGATCCATCTAGAGGAGTAAAATCCATTGGATGTAAATAGATCTTCAATAGAAAGAGGGGACCTGATAGGAAGGCAGAGACCTTCAAGGCACGGCTCGTAGCCAAGGGCTACACAGAGAGAAGACAACGACTACGATGAGACGTTCTCTCCTATGACTATGCTTAAATCCATCAGGGAACTGCTAGCTATAGCTGCATATCTTGATTACGACTTCTGGCAAATGGGCATCAAGACTACATTTCTCAATTGTTGGAGAAAAATAAGAGCCTTGTTATTTCTGAGAACCCTAGGCTCTCTTATATATTAGAGAGGCCTATGGGTAAATTACATAAAGTGGAAAACAAAAAAAGAGAATAAGAAAGAGACACATATGAAATATGAAAATACAAATATCTTCACACTCCCCCTCAAGCTGGAGCATAGATATCGATCATGCTCAGCTTGGATGAACACTTCTGAAATGATCCTCTGGGCAGTGGCTTGGTGAAGATGTCCGCGGTTTGCTCTCCAGAGCTGACATAGGAAGTAGAGATCAGACCCTTCTGAATCATGTCTCTGGTGTAGTGGCAATCTACCTCAATATGTTTTGTTCTCTCATGGAACGCAGGATTGTTTGCAATGAATAGGGCAACCTGGTTATCACAGTGTAACTCCATGGGTAGAGGAACTTCTACATGTATATCACATAGCACTGCTCGGACCCACATCATTTCTGTACTTGCTTGAGCCATAGCCCTGTATTCGGACTCAGCACTTGATCTTGCTACAACAGCTTATTTCTTGCTTTTCCAAGAAACGAGAGAAGTGCCAACAAATATAGCAAATCCCGAAGTCGATTTCCTATCCTTAGGACAACCTGCATAATCCGCGTCAGCATATGCGGATACAGAGAGTACGTTTCCTTTCTTGAATACTAATCCTGAGCCTGGAGATGATTTTAGATATCTCAATATCATATGTATTGCGTCCATATGTACCTGTCGAGGTTGCTCCATGAATTGACTCACTCGACTCACTGCAATGCAATATCCGATCTGGTAATGGTAACATAAATGAGTTTTCCAACCATCTCTCTGTATCTTCTCTTATCGACTTCATCTGTATCATCATCATATAGCTTCATGCTAGGATCCATAGGAGTCGTGGAAGGTCGACATCCAATCATGCCTATCTCTGCAAGCATATCTGTAACATACTTTCTTTGGGTCATCACAAGACCCTGTGCATTTCTAGCAAATTCCAACCCCAAGAAATACCTTAGGGTGCCCAGATCCTTAGTCACAAATTGACTGGCCAGAAAGTCTTTCGCCATCTTGATTTCCTGCTCATCATCTCCTGTAACAACAATATCATCAACATACACCATGATAGCAACAGTACCTCTAGACGTCTTCTGCACAAATAAGGAATGGTCTGCATTTGACCTCTTGAATCCCTGTCGTTCAATCAGATCTGAAAGCTTTTGAAACCACGCTCTAGGACTCTGTTTAATGCCATATATTGCCTTATGGAGTCTACAAACTGTTGACACTCCCCCTCAGCAGCAAACCCCGGAGACTGCTGCATATAGACCTCCTCTTGTAGATCTCTATATAAAAATGCATTTGTCACGTCAAGCTGGTACATCAACTGAAAGAAGGACACATAAAGTAGAATGCCGAGCAACTGGAGAAAACGTGTCCAAGTAATCAACTCCATAGGTCTGAGTAAAACCACGTGCCACGAGCCTTGCCTTGTACCGATCAAGGCTTCCATTTGCATGGTATTTAACAGTAAACACCCACTTGCAGCTAACTGTAGATGCTCCGGGAGGAGGAGAATCAAGTGTGCAAGTTCCACGGGACTGCAACGCGGCCATTTCTTCTTCCATAGCAAGATGCTATTTGCTATCTTGTAGTGCCTCCTGATAATTGCGTGGAACTTCTACTGCAGATAGAGCTACTGCAAATCTCTGGAAATCGCCTGTAAGACGATGAAAAGAGACATGGGAAGCAAGTGGATAGGAAGCACAAGTACGCCTCTGCTTTCTAATAGCGATAGGCACGTCCAAATCTCCATGATCATCATCCTGCTGTGTTCCCTGTATCAATAGATCCTCAGACTCATCGTTAGAAATCAAGTTATCAGAACCAACCTGAGGGCTGCTGGATGTCGGACCATGACCTTGAGCAGAGGAGGACCGACGAGTATAGTACTTTAGTAACGGGGGGACAAATGTTAATGGAGGTGGTAAAGGTGGAGGTGAAGGTATGACAGGAGGTGGTGGAGATGGCATAGAAGGTAACTGACTCATAGGAGGAGGTGGCATGAAGACCTCAGTATCAGAATGGGAAGTAGTTATTCTGTCACCTGTAGGAGAGAAAAACATCACAGATTCAAAGAATGTGACATCGGCGATAACAAAATATTTTCGACGCAGCGGATCAAAGCAACGATATCCCTTCTGTGTCTTGGAGTATCCTACAAACACACATTTGATAGCCCAAGGAGAGAGCTTATCAAGACCTGGCACCAACTGATGGACAAAACCAACACAACCAAATACACGGGGTGGAAGAGAGAACAACTCCTTCTCAGGAAAGGCTATATAGAGAGGAGTTTTCTCACCCAAGACAAACGAGGGCATGCGATTTACTAAGTAGCAAGCTGTGAGAACCACATCACCCCAGAACGAGTGTGGAGCATGACTCTCAGTAAGTAGGGTTCTAGTGATATCCAATAGATGGCGATGTTTCCGCTCTGCAACACCATTTTGTTGTGAAGTGTAAGCACATGAAGTTTGATGAATTATGCCGCGAGATGAAAAGAACAAGGACAGAGCTCTAGTACAAAACTCCAATGCATTGTCAGAACGCACAATTTTCACAGAAGAAGAGAAAATATTTTGAACTTCATTGATTAACATTTGAATCACATTTCCTGCTTCAGATTTATCTTCAATAAAAACACCCAAGACAAGCGAGAAAAATCATCTACTGCAACCAGATAGAATCTGTGTCCCTGGTGGTCAGGAACACGACTTGGACCCCAAATATTAATATGGACTAACTCGAACAAGGAGCTACTGCTCCGACTCTGACGACTCGGGAAAGTAAACCGATGATGCTTTCCCAACTGACACGCTTCACATTGGAAGGACGACTTCGGAGAAATCTGGGGCAAAACACGACACATCTTCTGAAGAGGGAGGTGACCAAAACGGAGATGCCAGGTATATGGAGAGTCTGATCCTGTAGAATGGAGAGATGCATCGACATATGGAGTATGAACCAGACGATAGAGACCATTCTGCTCACAGCCACAACCAATCACTTTGCCCGAGGTTATGTCCTGAAAAACAAGAGATGGTGAGTCAAAAATAGCTCGACAGTTTAAATCCTTTGTAATCTAGCTAATGGACAGTAAATTCATAGAGAAATCGGGAGCATATAACACATTCTGCACTCTCATGGAAGGTGTCAAGTTAATCCCCCCCTGTCTTGTGATCGAGGAATGTGTCCCATTGGCTATCACCACAGTTCGTCCTGAAGAGACCAGCCTATATGAAGTGAGCTGCTCTTTGTCCCCACAGAGATGATGTGTCGCTCCAGAAGCCATAACCCAGTTTGTAATCATAGATCCATCACAAGAGGTGAGAGCATAAGAACTACCTGAAGTACTGGCTGTGGCAGGTGAACTGGTAGAGGCAGAGACGGCTACAACTGACTGACCTCCAGGAGCTGTATCAGGAGGCATGATATTCCTCAGTCTGGCAACAAGATCATCGAATCACTGGTCCAACGAGGAAGGTACAAGAGACTCAACTTGTTCTGCTACCCGAGCCGATGCAGGAAAGCCATGCTTAGAGTAGCATGTATCCTCGGAGTGACCAGGGCAGCGACAATAACTGCATGGTTGACGAATCCGACCCTCACGACCCCAGGGGCCACGACCACGAAAGGTAGAGGAGCCACCTCTACCCCTGGAGGCTGCCATCGTTGAAGGTGTCTGGCTGGCAGTCGAGCTTGGGACAGTAATTCGACTCAGTCGGCGAAAAGCTTCCTCCATAGGAGGAATAGTAGCGTCAGCAAGAATCTGAGACCGGGCAGCATCATACTCTGGATCAAGGGCAGCCAGGAATACACCTACCATGGTAGCATTCCTGTACGTCTTCTGCTGCTCAGGAGTGGCCGTCAACGGCATGAAGCTATGGATCTTCTCAAACATCCCTCGTAGGGATGTGTACAGTGAGTGAAGTGGGCGCCCATTCATGTTGCAGCTGAAGTATCTTGGTCTCGTTCCGCTCCTGCGAATATGTTGCCTCTAGAATATCCCACATAGCCTTAGCCGTGGGATGATGTAGTACATCGTTGACGATTTCTATCGTCAACGTCCCAGATAGTCAGACTTTGGCATACGCATCATCCGCCTCCCACGAGGCATTCACCCCAGTCTTCTCCACCGGCTCCTTTTCGGTAAGAATATGCTTCTTACCATTCGACTTCATCAGACTCATGAACTGCATAGCCCAGAGCTCATAATTTATCCCGCCCATTTTCACAATAGGCACTGGACCTCTGAATGCGCCAGTTGCGGGTACATCAACCCTGTTCTCAGACATATTGCCGAAAGAAGACTGCTATGGGTGCAAGAAATCAAAGTTTGTGTGTCTGCACAGACTTATATGGGTTTGGGTGCACGTGTAGACTCATGCACACCAACCCATCAACCAACTGACGAAGCTGAGGCGGCGCGCAAGCGCGAGACAACACGCGAGGCGCGCGGTGCGCGCGAGACGAGCGATGCGCGTGAGGTGTGCGCGCGGGCCTTGCTGGAGAGAAGCGCAAGGCTGCGGCGCCGGAGAGGAGGCGGCGGCGCACGCGCGAGGCGAGGAGACGGCGACGCGCAAGGAGAGGGCTGGAGGTAGGGTTAGGGTTTTTCGGGAATCGAGAGCTCCGGTCTAGGACCGCCGCTCTGATACCATGTTGGAAAAAAATAAGAGCCTTGTTATTTCTGAGAACCCTAGGCTCTCTTATATAGTAGAGAGGTCTATGGGTAAATTACATAAAGTGGAAAACAGAAAAAGAGAATAAGAAAGAGACACATATGAAATATGAAAATACAAATATCTTCACATCAATGGATACCTCGAGGAGGATAATTATGAAGAAGTCCTAGGGCTTCATAATCGAGGAAGGCGAAGTATGCAAGTTGAAGAAATCCTTCTATTGGACTTAAACATGCTTCTCGTAGTTGGAACATCGAATTTGACGAAATCATAGAGAGCTATGATTTTGTTCAGAATCCTGATGAACCATGTGCGCACAAAAAGCTTAGTGGGAGCGCTATTGTGTTCACCATGCTTTACGTAAATGACATCCTTATCATTGGAAACGATACAACGATGATGGCTGATGTTAAGATTTGGCTATCCCCTACATTCAAGATGAAAGATCTTGGAGAAGCCTCTTATATCTTGGGTCTGAAGCTGTTCAAAAATAGAGAAAAGAGGATTTTGGAATTGCCACATGAGTACATTAAGATCTTGAAGCGTTTTCATATGAATAATTCCAAGAAAGGCTTTCTTCCCTTAAGACATGGTATCCACCTATCTAAAGGGAAGGCTCCTCAAGGAAGGGAGAGGGGAGAAGGGGGGTATATTTGGTGGGGTAGGGTGATGTTACGAGACCCAAGCGGGTGGGGGGCTTGGGAGTGAGGCAGATGGACGCGATTAACGACGCCCTTTTGCTAAAGTGGGCTTCTCGGGTTTGGGGAAATGAGGAGAACTTCATGCTGAATATTCTGCGGGAGACGTTGGGAGAGGAGATGATGGCCGTTACTCGGGGGAGCTCCTTCGATCACCTTTCTACTTTTTGGCGTGGGGTGTTGAATGTTTTTACTCGTAATCGCTCCCTTTTTAAACCGATATTGGGCAAGGGGAACTCATTTCGCTTTTGGACCGATGATTGGTCTGGAAGGGGTGCTTTCAAGGATGTGTTCCCGCGCTTATATGCTTTGGTGGAAGACAAGGAGGCTTCGGTGGCCTCGTGCTGGGTTGATGGCTGCTGGTGCCCTAGGATTATGGCGAATCTATCGGATCAGCGACTGGACGATTTCCTATCGTTGATGGGACTGCTTGCGGATGTTATCAAGCCTACTGAGGGCCGGGACCACTGGGCGTTGATGGATGGTTCTTTTTCTACGAGGAAGGCGTACTTTGCTCTCGTTCCTAGCAATCATGGGGAAGACGCTGTTCTTGTGCGCGACTGCAGATTCTTTTGGGGACTCAAGCTTCCAGAGCACATTGGCATATTCCTTTGGCTTCTGCGCAGGGGGTGACTCGTAACTCGTGATCGATGTGCATCTATGTTCCCCAATGTTGGGCCGAACTGCGGGCTGTGTGGCACGGAGCGGGAAACCATCAATCATCTTTTCTTCGAGTGCGGGCGAGTTCGTGATCTCTGGGCTGACCTTGACTGGATCAATCCCGTGTCCACTGCTGCTTTCTGCGAGAGCTTGGTGACCTCCAGGGGCAGGGCTAGGAGGGAACTGCTGGATCCGATTGCGCGGTTGTGGAGCATTTGGCTGGGAAGGAATGAGACCCTCTTTGCGGGCCAGCGTTTCTACAGGGAAAATATATATATATATATCCTTGCTACGCGTCTTGTGGTTGATTGGTCTACTGGGTAGACCAGGAATAGGTTCTTGCGGGGGGTGTTTGATTTCGGGAGCCCCCTCGGGTCTTATTGTTGGTTTGAGCTTTTCATTTCTTTTGTAAAAACTCTTTACGTTTTCTTTTTAATATATTGGGGTGAACACTGTCGAGTGTATCCCCCTTTCTTGAGCGTCAAAAAAAAAGGAAGTCATGGCTGGATGCCCTTACACATCAGTTGTGGGAAGCCTAATGTATGCCGTGGCCAGATATCTGTCATGCAGTGAGTGTAGTAAGCTGTTTCCAATTCTTCTATGGAGAACAACATTGGAATGCAGTGAAGAACATATTTAAGTATTTAAGACGGACGCAAGATTACATCTTGGTCTATGGAGATGGTGATCTCCAAGCCTTAGGATACATAGATTCAGACTTCCAATTTGATATAGATGACCGTAAGTCAACTTCAGGATTTGTGTTCTTATTAAACGGTGATGCTTTGAGCTGGAGAAGCATGAAGCATGACACTACGACTGATTTAACAAGAAAAGATGAATATGTTGCCGCATCAGGCTGTAAAAGAGGCGGTGTGGTTAGACAAGTTTATCCAAGAACTTGACGTAGTTTCCTCTGACACTCCTTGTTTGAAATGAAGAATACGGAAGTGAATATCAGAGAAATAGAAATAAACAATAAGAACAATGGGATTTTAACGTGGAACCCTACTCCTTAAGGAGCAGGATGAAACCACGAGAGAATGCCTCAAAGGATTGATGTGTCTATTGACTTTCATAACTGTTACTGGGGGTCTGAGGCTTCTTATATTGCCTCCACAGACCATCCAAGTCCCACCAATGGTAGATGTGGGACTAAATATAAGTGGTGTGGTAATTGGACCCTGGATGGATCCAATTACCCATCTACACAAGTAGCGTATACCAACATACTCCAACACTCCCCCTCAAGCTGAAGCATGCAATGCTCAGCTTGGACAAACAGAAAGAAATCTCAAACTCACGCTATAGGACACTACGGACAATATCAACTCAACGCATACACATTGTCAGTTGCTGTCGATGACGTTGCTTCTCATGCTGTGCAGATGATGAGGTTCAAACGAGCTGAAGTGTGAGTCAACCTGAGTGTGCTCTGTACTGCGTTTGTCAGAGCCACTGAAACTGAATGAGTCTCCAACTGGAGAACTCTGGCCCGCCACATGAAGAAGACTGGATCATATGGTCAACCGCTCCGTCTCTGAAGGGTCGAACTGGAAAAAACCATGGAGACATCATCATCGGAATCCACAGTCACTGGAAAATGGAGTCTGAAAAGTCTCCTTATCGGAGAATTGGGTCTCTCCAATACTGGCTCAGAGAATGGGATCTCTACTCTAGAGTCTCTATGAAACCACATGAAAACCCTATCCCACATGGCATAGGGAATGGGATCTCTACCCTGGAGTCCTTATGGATCACATGAAAACCCTGAGTCGACAAAACTAGAATGATGGGAACCACTGAATAGATGATTGCATACATGTGCAAATCAAACTGAAGACCCGGAATCTGAACATCGAGTCTGAATATTTGAACTGTAGAGTCTGAAATCTGGTCTGACATCTGAACTGGGGAATATGGAATCTGACGATCTGGCCTGTTGTAGAACTCTACACAATATCCCCCCTTTCTCCCATATTATCGGAAAATAATGACATCGACAAAGTTGGGAGAAGACAAGAAAATGTAGGGAATAAATAAAAATCAAATAAGCCAATAACATTTTTCCTTTTTTTGGTTTTCTCATTTTTTTTCAAATAAGTCATTCACAATTTTTTTGGCTATCCTACTCTTTTTTTTGCATTTTTTAAATCATCATTTTTTTCTCAGCTATTTCATTTTTTTGGTCGTCACATATTTAAAATTTTTTCTTTAACTTGACCCAATTAAGCCCAAAATACCAAGCACCTCCCCCTGCTCTTTTTTTTTTCATTTTTTTTCTTTCGGCCCACTTGAGCCCTTACAACAAAAAGATTTTTAAAACACGGTCCACGTGGGCCCCTTTTTTTATTTAGGGTTCTCACTTGGGAACCCCTTCTCTCGATGCCCGCCGCCCCCGTTGGGGGTCTTACTCTTGCCGCCTACAGGAGGTGAGGTGCGCCTGCCTTGCGCTGAGGGGATTGTGATGCTCTTGCGCTGCCGAGGACAGTTGAGGGTGCGACTGTGAGCTGAGAAAGAGAGGAGGCGATGCAGTGTCGCCACAAGCTGGAGGTCGGCACCTAGAGATATGGAGGAGATGCGCCACAACTTCTTGGAGTGAGGCTCCGCCTGGAGCTCGAAGGACAAGCTCCGCTCGGAGGTTGATTGTGTGTCGCTAGAGGTGCACACGATGGTATCTGTTGGAGGGTGCACCACTCGTGAGATACTGGAGCACATCAACGAAAAGGGCTGCACCGTTTGCACGATTTGGATGTTGTCGCTTGGATGTGACCTTGCTTGGAGGTGTTCGAATGCCTCCTCCGGCTTGAGTTTGGCTCTGCCTTGAGGGTTTGTGAAGAAGTTACGTTTGGAGCCTTGTGGCGAAGGCTTGCTTGATGAGATTTGAAGAACTGGGACTAGGGTTCCTAGACGCATCCGTTGATCTGCAGAATAAGAAAAAATACTTGCAGGATAAACTTGATTAGGGTTTCACGAAACACTAGGACTTGAACAAATCTCAAACAAATTTTAGAAAATAAAACCCAAAAAAATCCCAAGAGCGACTTGCTCTGATACCATGTTAGAAAATGAGGAAAGCGGAAGCGAATATTAGAGAAATAGAAATAAACAATAGGAACAACGGGATTTTAACGTGGAACCCTACTCCTTAAGGAGCAGAATGAAATCACGGGAAAACACATTAAAGGGTTGATGTGTCTATTGACTTTCTCAATTGTTACAGGGGGTCTGCGGCTTTTTATATAGCCTTCACAGACCCTCCAAGTCCCACCACTGGTAGATGTGGGATTAAACATAAGTGGTGTGGTAATTCGACCCTGGAGGGATCCAATTACCTACCTACACAAGTGACACATAACAAAATACTCCAACACTCCCATCCTACTGCTCTACGACAACACGGGAGCCATAGTTCAGGCAAAGGAACCTAGATGGCATCGAAAAAGCAAACATATGGAAAAGAAATATCACGTCATTCGAGAGATTAAAAAACATGGTGACATCATTATCACCGTGGTGGCCTCTGCCAACAACGGTGCTGATCCCCTTACCAAACCTTTTCCCCAAAAGGTTTTCGACCAACATGTAATGAGTATGGGTATAAAGA
This sequence comes from Ottelia alismoides, assembly GCA_037367405.1. Classification (NCBI taxonomy): domain Eukaryota; kingdom Viridiplantae; phylum Streptophyta; class Magnoliopsida; order Alismatales; family Hydrocharitaceae; genus Ottelia; species Ottelia alismoides. Next base: position 170,851 of record JAZKJV010008478.1, on the reverse strand, counting down.
TTGTACCTGAATAGTTCTGAGGGCTAGTGAGAGATTGTTAGCCATGTGAGCCCGTGGGTAACCATTTCTACAATAAATGTTATTGTAATCTTTGATATATCAATAAGGGTTATTGATTTTCTAATTGTTTGAGATTAAATGAATGAATGAATGCACTTATAAGGTCTCTTAGTATAATTAGGGTTATGTATCATGGCCATCTTAATAATCTTACATTTGTTGATTCAATGGTTGAATCATAGAGGCTGGTGCTTGGATGATATCTAAAGAGTTAGATTGAGGACTCATCAAGCGTCGTCAAATGATTGTTAAGAGATGATCTCTTGCATGAGAAGGAGACGACAATCCCTCTCTAAAGGTTGATATCTGACCAACCTCTTGATGCATGTCCTCTGCGTAGGAATAAAGATTCAGAGGTGTCAGATAAGTTAGGTCAAAGGGTTGATTTTACGAGATCGAGATAACTAAGACCTATGTCGTATGCTGTCACGATATAGGCACGCATCCTCTAACCGAAGGCAGATGTATTACTATACGTCTAAGTATGTACATTAGACATACCATTAGGTTGATGACCTAATCAAGATACACCGACGAATTGGTGTGCATCCAATGTCATATGCGTAATATGATCTCTTAAAGGGATCATACAGGTTCACTATTGAATCGTAAGACATGAGCTCACTCATGAGGTATTAAGACCAGTCAAATTCCATGCGTGGTTGTCTTGCTTTGGAAGCATGACAAGAATTTGTAGGTATGATATATGCTTTTGGAAAGCATATGATTGATACCAACTTCTACTGATCAAATGAGAAACTTAATGATAAAACCCTGAAGAAGACAATCCAAATATGATTTAAAACTTCGAGTTTATTTTACATTTTCCAGAATGCACTATGCATGATATACATGTATTAGGAATACTCGAGGGTGATGTAATCGTAAACGATTGTGTAACCATGATACTTCAATTCTGAGGGAGTGATGAAACATGTTTGGATTTTAGTGACTCCTCTCAATAGATTAGGAATCTAATCTTAGTTCAAATGTTGGACATTGTTCTGAATGTGATTCAGATGCAATGAGAAGATGAGATTTATACTTTGATTTATTTAAACATCTTTAAGAGGTCTCCGAGATCTGGATTTGAGATATGATCTTAATCCAAGTCACTATACATGGAATGTACAATCACCCTATCCTTATCTCCATTATCTGCAGAGAAAGCACATTATTCCTGAAAGAGTTCAAGAATAATTCCATTGTTGAAATTATATCTGAGCATTGGTAAATTGATAATTAAATGTGATTTAATTATCACGAATAATATGTATGATTCATAACATTTGGACACATGAGAATAGTCACCTAATATAATTAAATATGATTTAATTATCAAGGATATGATTAATGTAGATATCACTATCCATAATAATCATAAATTGTATAAATATGATTTATACCATGTTGGAGAGATTTAATTGTGAATAATATTTACGAATTAAATGTTGATGTGAATTGGATTCACAATAAACAATTAATTGTAAATGCAATTTACATTTTTAGTGGATGTATGAATATGATTCATAATTGTCAATGACATGATTGAAATTATCAAAAACTAATTGGACTTATTTTGGTGAATAAATTTGCCATAAAAGTTGTTGCACATGTGGAATATATGATGAGATATGAGATCTCAATATAATTGGAATGAGAGAGCCTCCTTATCATACTTAGAGTGGACGACCACCTTGAGTCCTTCAACTTGGTGGCCGTCCACTCTATGTATGGAAGGAGACTTGCTCTCCTTTCAAGTAATTTCATATTTGTTGATTTAATGTAAATTAAATTATATTGATGGATCTTCAATACAATTAATGTATTTTTTAAATTAACTATTTGTTGTTGCAAATTTATGCAACAAAATCATGGTTATTGATTGAAAGCACACAACAATTTGCACCATTGATTATGTGTGCACGTGGATTGAGATCCATGATTATCCAATATGTTGTAAAAGAAAGGCTAGACTTAGCTCTTTTTTTACAACAATTGCAAGATCAATAACTCTTTCTCTCTCTCTATTCTCATACATGCCCTCTCTCTCTCTCTCAATATTGTGGCCGTTCACCATATTGACCTAGAGAGTCTCGCGGTCATCGCGACATCATTGTGCTGTCGGATCTACTGCTCGTGGATCTCTGCCTTCTTCGGTGCATCTCACTTGTGAGGAAGGCCATCGATTCGTGGGACGAAATCAATAGACTCCACGCTTGTATCTTCAACTTGGATTGCAGGAAACACGTGTCTCATCCACGTGTCTGCAAGTGCATCCTTCGTCGGATTGGACTTGAGACAGGAGGTCTCTTCGCTTAGAGACATACACGATCACAAACGCCCTTCAAGAGGTAATTCTATTGCCCATTTGTAATCTTTATGAAACGATTTGAGAATAGTTCTCATATCATGTGGTTTCATCTTTATAAAAATTTTAATTTTTGCTATGCGATCTCTATGCTTCTGTGATGCGCTAAGACCCAAACGCTAGCCTTTACTAGCGGCTGATACAGGGTCCTAGCAGTGGCCTGTGGCGTTGGAGCAATGCCTCGAGGGGCCTAGCAACAGCCTACCTATGCCAAAGGGGCCCTGATGAGGGCTTCTGATCGACCTGGAGGCTGGCGGGGTCGCACAAAGGAGTACAACGTGAGGCGATGACGTGAGTTAGGCTGGCGGTATGGGCGGGAATTAGGTCATGGCTCCGATCTAGGACCGTCACTCTAATACCACGTGGAGATGAAAGAATGAATATATAGTTAATGTGGCCCTAGTTCTCTCATATTGGAGAGAAACTTGTTGGGCAAACTTTATAAGGAAGACAAAATAAAAATTACATAAACAAGATGAAAGATAACCGATATCTCAGCAGTTACCTTTCGAACCGGGCAGATCCGAATATGGTTACTTGTAGACTGTGCAAGAAGGTTGTCAAGGGAGGTGTGTACACGTTCAAGCAACATCGAGCACACCGATGAGGTGGTGTGGCTGCATGTCCCAAGGTGGATGAGGAGACGAAGAAGATGATTACGTACCTTGGTGACGTTGCCAGGAAGAAGAGCCAGAAAAACGATGATGTTCAAGAAATGAGAGGAAATTGATATCATTGGAAATGGTGGTTCGACGAAGAGATCACGAGTATCCGACTCGTTGGAGCACGTCACAATGGAAGGGTCATCATGTCAGATGACCATAAAAGATGCATTCTCCAAGGATCATTGTGATAGGGTTGCCTCTTATATATCCAACTGGGCATATATATCAACAATTCCTTTTAATTCATTAATGATAAGCCCTTCATGCGGATGGTTGAGGTAATCGAGAAGTACGAGCCCGGACTACAGACTCCCACAAGTTATGAGCTCAATGGTCCGTTTCTGAAGAAGAGGTGAAGAAAGTACATGATGACTTCCAACACCATCGTGAAACGTGGAAGTCAACGAGATGCTCTTTGATGACTGATGCGTTCACGAACATGCGAGGAAGGAGCATCTTCAATTTATATGTCAATTACACGTTGGGTACTTCATTTTTGAAGTCCATAGATGCCTCAGATGAGGCTCACACTGCGGAATACATCTTCAAGCTGGTGGAGGAGTGTTTGAATTAAGTGGGAGTGGAAAATGTGGTTCGGATTATGATGGATAATGCATCCACCAATGTAGCAACGGGAAGATTGCTTCTTACAATATATCCACATATTTGATGGACTTCGTGTGCCGCACACTCCATTGATCTTGCTTTAGAAGAGATAAACAAAAAGACGAAGGTGAGGAGTGCAATCACAAAGATGAATAGGATCACGGTGTTCATCTACTCTCACACCAAAACTCTTAGCTTGATGGACACGTTTACCAACAAGAGGGACATTGCAAGGCCCAGACAAACAAGATTTGCAACCACTTTCCTCACTCTTGAGAGCCTTAATGAGAAAAAAGACTAATTGAGGTTGATATTTTCCTCAGAAGAGTGGAGGAACTGCAAATGGTATGACCAAGAAGGGAGGAGCATCAAGTTCCATAATCTTCAGCCCTACATTCTGGAACCACACCGCACATGCTATCCGAGTTTTCACACCTTTGGTTCGTTTATGGCGTGTGGTTGATGCATATCGACGTCCATCCATGGGCTTTGTCTACGGAGGGCTTGAAGAGGCCATTAGGGAGATAAATGCATCTTTCAATGGTGTGGAGCCGACTTATAAATTTATTGTGGACACTGTTACCTCCAAGATCAAAGGAAGGCTCAATACTCCATTGCATCTAGCATCTTATTATTTGAACCCATTCTTTTCTACACAGAGTCTCATGATGATCCAGATATTGTGATGAGGAGGTTTTAAGGATTGCATGGAAAGATTTTATCCAGATTTGGATATATAAGACGCAATCACCATGGACGAGCTTTCGGCATACAAACTTGGTCGCGGAGATTTTGGCAAGCCATTAACTATGAGACAAAGGATGGCAATTATGATCCATATATATCGATCATTGTTTCCAATTCATGTCATTCAAATCATCTTTTATTTTATTAACTTAATCAATTCTCTATTTTGATAGTTAATTAGTGGTATAATCATGGAGATGACACGCCTCATTTGAAACCCATGGCCATCAAGATCTTGAGCTTGACGTCTTCATCCTCTGGATGTGAGCATAAGTGGAGTACATTTGAATCAGTAATGACTCTACTCCACCCACCCAATTTGATTAGTAATATAAAAAATTAAAATAGCAATTAATATAAATATGTATTTTGATCTTCAGATCCATACCAAGAAGAGAAATATGTTGGAGACAAAGATGCTGAGCGATCTTGTGTATGGGTGTTTCAATTCCAATATGCAGGAATGTCGAGTTGAGAAAGGAAGAGATCCTCTTTCGTCTCGTGATCGTGCACACTTGGGTGAATGGACTAGAGATGTCAATGCTCAATATCGGAAGGTTTTTCCAAGATCTGAATTGAGTTGGGGTACTGTAGCACTTGCTAGTGATGCCGAAGAGAATTTAGAACCGAGAAGGAGCCAACGAGGTGAACGTTGCATGAGAGCTTCATCTTCGAGCTCAATTGCTACACCGATAAATGAGGAGGAGGAGTTACATCTTGAAGATATAGAAGAAGAAGAATATGATGATGAAGATGAAGAAGAAGAGCTTGAATTGGACGATGACATTGAGGATTAATTTGTCTCATTTGCTACTTGTATTTTTTGGACATGTATTTGTTTTTGAACATTTGCTCGTGCTATGTACAAAACATTTTGTTCTTTACTTGCTTCATTATTTCTTCTTTTGCTATAATAGCTTCTTTTTAAGCTTTTATAAATATAAAAATTGCTAAATACATGAATACGCATGAGATCATATGTATTAAAAATTGGTTTATATATTTAAAATATTTAAAAAATTCAAAATCGACTAATGCTCAATTAAATCCGATTACTTTCCCGACTGCCGATTAATCCTTAGTCAATGATTATCGATCGAGTACCGATTGCCGACTTCTGCAACCTTAAAAGGACTCATATATATTACCAACGAAATGACTATTAAATTTATAGAAAATTGATTTGGTTTATGAATTTATTGATTTATTATTGTCATTTTAATATAATGGGATTACAAAGATGGAGTAAAAACATATAATCACTAGAGTTGTCAATGTTATTTAAATTAATAAAATGTACTAAACCTTCTCCCACTATAAGTAGGGTAGGCTACATGGATTCTTGCTCAAATCCATGTTGAAAGATTCGACTATTTTTTATGCTGGCCGTCGACTACCTAACGCAACTGCTGCAAGAGTGGGATTTGAACCCTGGTCTTTTGTGTGTTAGACACACTGTACTACCACTAGACCATTAAGTGGGTACAATGTTATTTAAATTACTTGCAGAATAATTTTTTGAAGGAAAAAGGGCCTCCACCGTAAGTGTATGCACAAAAATCTCACCATTTAATCACCAAAAAATAATTACATGCCGATTACAAGAGGGAAAAAAATAAAATTTACAAACTTCACATCTCTATTAGCGCCTTAGCACGTGCCACCATATTTTCACCATAAAAGCGATCTTGACGAAAGATCATCCAATTTCTGGCCAATCGAAGAGCCCAAACCATCACCACACAACTCACAGCTCCTTCTCAGTACCATGCCAATCCACACCTATGGACTCCCAAAACTCAAGGCACCATCAGTAGAAACCATGAGATTTCCAAATACTTGCCAAGCATCTACGGAGCTCCTAGACCTGAAGAAAAGGTGGTCCGTACTCAACATCCTCCTGACAACGACATCAAATTGGACCAATCGTCTGAACAAACCATGCAAATCTGCCACTAATCATTAATCTCCCCCTCCTAAACAACCACATAAATACCTTCATGCGCGGTGGAATTTTCCACCTCCAGATTCTTCTAAAGTCAGCCACACACCATTCGGGTCCAAACACCATTAAACACTTTAGAGCCTTGTTAGCCTTCTCCACAGTTAACGAACCATCACACTGGCTCCAGCAGCCCCGCCCCTCCGTAGGGCCATTAATGCTCACAAACTCTTACAACATCACCAGGAGTTCGCTCATTCATTGATTTGATGGCTCAAATCTAAAATGAGGGAAGGAGTGCCCGTCCCAGGCGTTCGTCGCAGAATAATTCACATCAACCATCAACCGCGAGAAACACAATCCAAGTGCCCCGCCCTTACTCTAGTCATCAAACAAGACTTTGAAGCCCATACCATCCCTCATGACTGGGATCAAGAAAGGGTGGATCTACTGCACCAAACCCTAAATCCCTCTCCAAAAGTAAGAGGGGACAGATCCAACACACCAAGGACCAGCAAGGAACAACCAGAATCATATTTTTTTTGAGCCAAAAAGGGGGAAACATGCATTAGTGTCCGTCCCAAAATTATATTAAAAAACTAATTAAGAAAAGCAACACATACAATCACACCGATAACTACTCCTCAACAAATCCCGCATACTGGATACATACATTTTTTCTATAAAACCTATGACTTGAGAACAACACTGCATTCCTAGTCAGCCAGATAGACCACAACAATGCTACAGGGCTAAGCAACTCCCTACTTGAACGCTGCCCAGCCGTCCACAGCGAGCCCCAGAAAGAGTTGAAAGACCTCGCACAAATCCAGTCCATGTCGAGGTCCTCCCACAACACCGTCATACACGAACATGTGAAGAAAAGATGGTCCACTGATTCAATTCCATTCTCACACAAAAGGCATCTGTCAGAAACTGACCCGAAGAATTTGGCACAGTGATCTCTCGTCATCAAACGTTTCTGTCTCAACAACCAAAGGAAGAAGCCGATCCTCTCGGGGATCCATAATCCCCAGATAAAGTTGCAGTCCCTAGTCAGATCATCAGTACGCGCAGGAGGCGGTCTGCAGATCGCTCCGTACGCCTTCCTGACTAAGAAAGAGCTTCCCCTCCAAACCCAGTGGTCCCGACCCTCCGCAGGGCCCCCATAGACTGCTAGGGAGTCAATCAAAAGGAGGAACTCCTCCAAACGCTGGTCTGAACAGTTAGCGCCAAAAAGGGGCATCCAGTTTCCATCACACCAGCAGCTAGCAACACTTGCCTCACGGTCCGGTGCCAAGGCGTAGAGGCGAGGGTAACACCCATCTAGCGACCCGCCACCCGTCCAATCATCCATCCAGAATGCAAAGGACTCTCCATTCCCCAACGCATGCCTAAAAACTCATGGAAACATGGGAGAACAGACAGAATACCTTTCCAGAAAGGCGAAGGCAAAATCCCACTAGCAATTCCCGCCGGCAACGTGCTAGTGAAGCCGTAGATTCGGTGCACTAGAGTACAACAGATATCCTCGTCGCTCCCCCACAGTCTGCTTACCCTCCTATCAAAAAGGCCTCATTCATAGCGTTAATATGCCTAATTCCAAGACTACCCTCCGCCTTGGGTAGAGTGATAGTATCCCAGTCAATCAGGTGCATCTCGCTAGCCTCCTGACCACTCTTGTTCCATAGAAATCTCTTCATTAGTCTCTCAAGGCGCCTACGAATCCCAATGGACAAGATACGAGGAGACATGAAGAATATCGTGATCACAGAGAGGACCGCCTTCAAAAGAACAAGGCGACCCCCTTGAAAGGATCGATGACTTCCAACCTGACAGCTTATTCTCCAGCTTCTCAACAACAGGTAACCAGTCCGCCATTTTGATTCTGCCCGTCGTCAGCGGTAACCCCAAGTAACAAATAGGAAGCACGCCGCACTCCGTACCCAGCTCGACGCTATAAAGGCGCGCCTCCTCCTCGGATAGAGCAAAAGGAACCACGGTAGACTCGCCCTGATTCTGCATCAAACCTGACGTCTCACCAAGGTTCGAGATTTCGATTTCGATTTCGTTTCGGTCACCCCTAATACCGAAATTTCGGTGAAATTTCGGGAAATTTTGACCGTTTCGGTGGAAATGTCAAAAATGACTCAAAAAGTCATTTTTCGACCATTTTTTTGCGAATCAAGATCTTTCAAGTTATTTACAACAATAAATAGCTCACAAATATACAATTTTATCATACATATTGCTCATATATGCCCCTTATATCGCACATATCGGTCATATCGGTCATATCAGTCATATCGATCATTTCGCTGTTAAGGCTGATTATTGATTGATACATATTGGAAATGGAAATAATTAAATCCAAGTTCTTAAAGCAACAATAGCTAACAAATGCGTACTTATATCACACATATCTCTCATCCATATGCCCCTTATATCGCATATATCGATCATATCGATCATTTTGTTGTTAAGGCTGATTATTGATTGATACATGTTGGAAATGGATATCATTAAATCCAAGTTCTTAAAACAATAATAGCTAACAAATGCGTACTTATATCACACATATCTCTCATCCATATGCCTTATATCACACATATCGGTCATATCGATTATTTCACTGTTAAGGCTGATTATTGATAGATACATATTGGAAATGGATACCATTAAATCCAAGTTCTTAAAACAACAATAGCTAACAAATGCGTACTTATATCACACATATCTCTCATCCATATGCCTTATATCGCACATATCGATCATTTCACTGTTAAGGCTGATTATTGATTGATACATATTGGAAATGGATATCATTAAATCTAAGTTCTTAAAACAATAATAGCTAACAAATGCACACTTATATTACACATATCTCCCATCCATATGCCTTATATCGTACATATCGGGGCATATCGTTGAGCTGACTGATAATATCATACATTTCTAGTGAATTACATAATTAATTTAAAGATGATATATTTTACAAAGATAAATGACAAAAGGAATGAAGCAAAGAAGCTATAGCGGATCTCTAGAATCTATAGAATAGTTTCATCTCCATTGCCCCAACAAGGGAGGTGAAGCTCCCTACGTTGAAGAAACGTTGTATACATCCCCCCTGTTGCACCATACCCTACCAGAATGGGGGTCTTGCTACCCGGTCAGCAAGCCTGGGGGGGCTAGGGGGGGCCCAGGTTGGCCCCCCCTTGCGGGGATGTGGGGGCAACTCCCCCGACTCGAAATAAAATATATAAATCATGATGTGTTTTGATATAGAGAATTGGTAAATAGTTAGTAAAATGACTAAAATTAAGATCACATGGTTAATATCGTTGATTTACATAGGTATCAGCGAAATTTCGCCCATATCGATTGAAATCCGAGAAATTTTGAACTGAAAACATGAACTTCGACCGATATGGGTCGAAATGTTGAAATATCACCGATATTTCGACCCATTTCGGTCTAAATCCGGCAAATGTTTCGAAAGACCCTCCCCATCGAAACCGAAATTTCGGTGAAATTTCAAAAAATTTAAATCTCTGCATCTCACCAAAGAGCTCAAGAATGCCTTGCCATTGGCTTCCTCCCTACCTCCCTCAATAAAGAAGATGGTGTTGTCCACATATTGAAGTAGAGGTATAACCAACCCATCTCTTGAAAAACCAGATGTGATTTCGCAGTTTTGAACCTGGTCGACCAAACAAGCAAGCACATCAGCGGCGACGACAAACAACAAGGGGGCCAAAGGACAACCCTGCCTGACCGCCCTCTGCGGCTGGAAGAACCCGCCTTCCGGACGACCGTTCACAAGAACCGTCAACGACGTGGTGGTTACACAACGCTTCATCCAAGAAATCCAGAGGTTCGGAAACCCCTTCTATGCAAAGCCGCCCACAGAAAACGCCAGTCCAGCGTATCATATGCCTTTGCAAAATCGACCTTCCAAAGTAACACCTTCACCCTTCGCCTCTTCCAATCAGCAATGATCTCTGATGCCATAACCAAGCAGTCCCCAATCTGCCTACCAGGGACAAAAGGCGCCTGCAAAGGTGAGATAATGTGTTCCAACACTCTGCTCAACCTGATAGCAAAGACCTTTGCCACAATCAAATATAAAGCATTGGAAAACGCAATCGGCCTGAAGTCCTCGATTCGTTCGGAAGCACCATGCTTGGGAAGGAGAAAAATCACAGCCTTATTCAGCTTCTCAAAACCTGTGTTACGCTGACAGACTTCCTCCATCACCTCCAACACCTCCGAGGCAACAAGATCCCAAAAATCTCTATAAAAGGAAACTGGGAACCCATTCGGGCCGGGCGCCCCCTCCGCATTCAGACTCCAAACAACAGTCTTCAATTCCTCCATGGTGACTGTCTGAACCAAGCTCGAAGCGTGAGCCCCAGAAAGCTGTATAGCACCCAGACCAATCCATCTCCACCTTCTACTAAAACCTTTCGTCGAGAAAGCATGAAGTGATCCGCAATCGCCCTACCCATCTCTCTATCGCCATCCACCCTAACACCGTCCACAATCACCGACTGGATAGTATTGCTACGCCGCCTCCCGCTAGCAATTCTGTGGAAGAAAGCAGTATTGGCATCTCCCTCCTTGAGCCAGCTGTGTCTGGACCTCTGCTTCCACTCCGCAAGGTGCTTCCTATCTTCCTCAGCAACCTTCTTTTGAGCCTCCGCTCTTTGAGTTAGCTTGTCAATACCTAGAGTCCTATCATCCTCCAACCTGTCAAGGCTAGCAAGCTCCTCCTCTACCGCCAGTCTAACCGCGCACCAGACCTCCCAAGATTCCTTCTTAAACGCACAGAGCCTACCACGCAAGGAAGTGAGCTTCTGAACAAATCTTGATGCAGCGGAGCCCGACACCACCGCAGAAGACCAATGTGACGAGACTTACTCTCTGAACGAGTCCTCCAAAAGCCACGCCTTTTCGTACCTAAAGATACCTCTGGGGGGCGATAGTTCCCCATAGTCCCAAAGCAAAGGAGAATGAGCAGACCGAGTCCGTGCCTTACTCGCAACAAACGATAGGGGAAACAACTCCATTAGTTCATCAGATGCCAAGAAGTGATCGATGCGCGAGCGAGAGCCAGAACTCCTCCAGGTATACTTCACATCCGCAACGTCCACCACCTCTAGCTCCAAATGATCCACCAACTCCACAAAGTCCGCCTATCCCAGATCCTGACAGCTATGCAACCCCAACCGATCAGAACAGAAAAGGGTAACATTGAAATCACCACCAATTAACCACACGGTGCCAGAGAACGAATTTCTAACATCCCACATGTCCGCTCATAACTGCTGCCTCGAGGCAGGTTGGCACGACCCATAGACACAGGAGAGCGAGAACAGAGCCAAAACGAAGGCTCTCCAGCAGCACCATGAGAACATGGGTGCCTCTCATTCCTCCCTGAGCACAAACCCGAAGTCCTTCCACGCAACAAGCATGGCACCCGCAATGCCAAGCATGGCCTCAAATTTCAGCGAAATTCGGTCGAATTTCTATCGAATATCGATATCCAGTCGAAATCAAAATTCGACCGAAATGACCGAAATAACCGAAATATGAGGGTCCTAGTATAAAAAATGACCGAAATGACCGAAATTTCGGTCGAAATTCCACCGAAATTCCATCGAAATTCTGTTTTGGTCGATACCGAAATGGTGACCGAAACCGACAATTAGGGCCTTGATGCCAAGCGCATTAACCGCCCTAAAGCCACCGAGCGATCCCGCACCAAAAGAGTGCCAGACAGTGTCCAGAACCAAATCAAGTTTTGTTTCCTGCAAGAACATAATGTCACATCCCCACTCTATGAACCTCGAGCCCCGTATCTTCCTCTTTTCAGGGTTACCCAGACCTCTTACGTTCCAAGACAAGATCCTCATTTGGGAACATTGGTTCTGCCCCAAAGGCGGACCACTCCCGCCACTACTGCCACATGAGCTTTACGTTCTGACACAGGAGGATGGTCAACACACTGCCTCCGCGAGCGCTATCTCCTCTTATATCTCTTGCCAGTCCTCTTGTTGATATTAGCTCCACTAGCTTCACCCAAGCCCTTCGCTCGCACATCCTGTGTCACGGTCCCCTCACCCTTCGAGACCTTACCCCACTCCTGGGCAAGCACCGTGAGGGGATCCAGCTCCAGGCTGCAGAGAGCAAGGGCAACGCCCATAGGCAGGAGCCCTCACCCACCCCATGAAGCTCCTGCGGGCAGAGAGGTAACACCACCTTGGTCTCCCACAGATGGTTCCGAACAAGCGACAGATTTATCGGATCCCCCGAGATAGAGGGGTTTGTGACCAATAATCGGGTCAAAACCGGACCCGCGGGTTCGTGTCCGAGGAAGAAACACCCTCTTGCGAGATCCGCTCGCGAGACTCCACCCCACACGCTCGAAAATTAGGTGACCTGAGCGACCGTCCTCTGCTACCTTCTAGGGAAGCTTAAGCGTCTGTCCGGAAGAAACCCGGCCTTCAGACTCCGGAGAAATCCCACCTGACTCATCGGGAAACTTTTGACCCGCCGCCTCGGAAGACACGATATGAAAATCGAATGAAGCTGACCTGGTCCCCACGAGGAATGTGAACCGGCGCAACCTGCCACCTGCAGGGAAAGTGGACCAGTACCTTCGCCCCCTTGGCTGGAAGGACAGCCGTCTCTGTCGCCCAGCTATTGCATCGGTGGTGGTGAAGGATCAAGGAAGCACACCTGAAAATGAAAAGAGAAGCGACCAGTGGCCATCTCCGTCGATGATATGGGTCTAGCATCAAAGGTGCAATCCATCAGCACCAAGGTGACTTCGGTGTCTGACCCCGATTGCATTCCATCAGTCAATATCTGACCACCGTACTTAAAGGCCGCAATGACGGGCCCAAGCAAGCCACCGAGTGTGATAAGAATGGCACCCCCGCACCTGTGCCACCTGCCTGACCGAGCGATCGACTACGCCGTTTGCGAATCTAGGATATCTCCACACTAAGTCGCTCAAGCCGCTTGACGAGAGGAGGTGCACCATTTGGTGCTCCGACAACCCCCTAACACAGCACCGTCACTCACCCAACTCCGCCACATCTCCTGTGAACACATCACCAAACTGAAGAGAAAGCTCTGCCCACACCGCCGACGTCGAAACCGATTCATTCAGCCAGGAACCAATCAAGATGCCACGATTATGAACCGGAGCAGAAGCTCCAACCACCGATGCATACGATCAGGATCTCCTTTCCGCACCAGGCCCAGACTCCATAGAATCACCCACCGACGAGCCCGACGACCTGCTCTCCCTGCGCGTGACAACAGGAGCTTGACGAAGAGACGAACAAGAGCTGCGGCGGTGGCCTACTAGCTCACACGAAAAGCACCGTGGAAGAGACGCGCAGGTCGGGGCCAAGTGCCCCGCTTTTCCGCACCTGAAGCACCTCCGACCGCGCTTCCTATGAGACAACCTCCCAAGCCCCCTCATCCCCCGACTCTACCTTAGGGTAGACATGACCTTCGAGCGTCCCCTTCGACAACTTCAGGCTAACCCGACCACCGGAAATCCACCTCCACTCATCCGCTCCAGCCCAAATATCCCACCGTAGCCTCTCGCCTCCGCCGCTCCATCAACATGTCCTGTTACAGAGGAAATTGGCTTTTGTTCCCCAGTTTTGTCGAATCATAAATTTTTCGAAGCAGAACGGACACCAAACTGTCACACTCCCCCCAGATACGAGCAATCCACTTACTGAGCAAGACCTTATTCATCTCCTTTAATCTACGCATCCCAAGGCCACCATCATCCTTAGAGCAAGAGTCCGTCATTCAATCAACCAATGGCAACCCAGTCGAATGCTTGGAATATGACTAGAAAATTATCTAAAGATGCTTTCAAGCCTCTTCCGCACCCCAACTGGGAGAAGCCTAGAAGACATGAAGAAAATAGGAATAGCAGAGAAAACCGATATCAACAGCACCAACTTACCACCACGAGATAAGCAAACAAACATCCATCCCACCAGCCTCTGCTCCATTTTCTCGATCATAGGTAACCAATCCTCTATGCGCATCCTCCCAACAACTAGAGGCACACCAATGTACCACAACGTCAATCTCCTACGAGGGGATCCCAACCAACTCACGCATCGCCTAACCTCCTCCTCCGGCCAAAGGGCACAAATTCCGACTTGTCCCTGTTAAGTTTCAAGCCAGAGACCGCACCAAAAATGTCAAGAACCACTGACATGTCTCTGCAACTCTCAGAGGCTCCTTTTATAAGCAAGATGGTGTCGTTCTCATACTAAAGAATAGGCACCGAAGTCTCCTTCCTACTGTAATCGCTACAGAAACCTCCCGACACCACCCGATCACTATAATTGACAAGGCATCCGTCGTAAGAACAAACAACAAGTTGCGACTGGAAAAATCCCCCTACTCAACTGTCCATTCATGAGAATCACACAAGAAGCAGCCATGACACACACCGTCATCCACATAATCCATTGATCCGAAAAACCTCATCTAAACAGTGATGCTCACAGGAAGCGTCAATCAACATTATCATATGCCTTTGAAAAATCAACCTTCCATATCACTCTCTTCACTTTCCTCTTCCAATCTACCACGATCTTAGACGCCATAACTACACTATCCATGAGCTGCTTGCCAAGCAAAAAGACACTTTGAACTGGAGAAGTGACCGTGCACGGAACCCCCTCAAACAATTAGCCAACACTTTGACAACAATTAAGTAAATTGCATTGGAAAGCATAATAGTTCGATAGTTCTCTACCCTAGTGGCCACATCCTTCTTGGGCAACAGAAAGATCAACGATCATTTGAGACGATCATAACCTAAGTTTCCCTCAGCAAACTCAACAATCAATCCCATCACCTCCTCTGCGACCAGATTCCAAAACGTCGAAGAAAAATACGGGAAAATCGTTCGGCCTAAGGCAACCATCCGGGCTCATTGCAAAAAACAACCTCATAGTCCTCGAGCAACTCGAACAGCTTCGTCAACATCTTGGAAGTTATTGGGAAATACTATGGACGGAGCTTGTAGTTATGGAATTCTGAATTGGACTTCTACATGATTATCCTCAGAATGTTGGGGTTATAATCTTAACATAATTTTTTTTTGAATGGAAATAGGGTGAAATCCCGAGCTGGGATTCACCACAAAATCAATATATTAAAAAGGTTATAATACATTACCCGGATTCCCAAAAAAAAGAGCATTATTCCGGATAGAACCTCTGGCCCTTAAAAATGAGGTCATTCCTTCCTCCCCAAATGGCCCACAGAGTAGCGAAAGGCAAAGAACAATCATCCATGGAGTTGTATCCAACGTCCCTTACAGAGCTCCAAAACTCAACCAAGCCCGCAGTCGAAAGCCAAGGCAATCACACCTCACTCCAGACTTGGACAGAGCTCTGGCAAGTGAAGAAAAGATGTTCTGTATCCTCAACCTAATCGCTGCATCTATCACACTGCATATCCTGGATACCCAGCAACCTACTCCTCTCTTTAACACAAAGCCTGCCTCTTCTCAAGCACCAAAGAAAAACTTTGGCCCTGTACGAAATTTTGCTAGCCTAAATGATCCTCATGTCCCGACATAACTCGTCATCTGCCACTACTGCACCCCTCTTGAAATCAGTGTAATTCTTCTTGACCGAGAACCTGTCCTCGTCCCATTCGAAGTGATCTCTGCCTTGGGAAATGCATCCTGTTGGCGGTAACTCCGATTGCATTCTGTCCATGTCCTCTAGACGTTAATATGAAAGCTCCGTCACAAATTCCGACAACCAGGACCCATACTCCCCCACTTGCACCAACGTGCAGTCCTCCAAGGTAGCCAATGTGAAGAGCGTCTGGAACCGGGCGCTCAGCTTCCCCTCCCCTGGCCAATCATCTTACCAGAAACGAAAGCCCTCTTCGCCTCCAACCTTCGGCCGCATCCTCGACACCATTAGCAGTAAAGCTTCACGGACGCCCGCCCATAATGGTGACTCGAAATGAACCTTCCTTGCCTCCAGAACACCCTTCATGCCATACAGTTGCCGCAAGAGTCTGTCCACCAGCCTGTTCGAGCTACCCTAGATACGGATTACCCATTTCACCAAAAGCGCCTTGTTCATGCATTCAACATCTCTAATACCCAAACCACCGTCATTTCGTGCTCTTGTCACCTCGTCCCAACCCACCAAGTGCAAGCCCGGTTTCCGCTACTTTCCATCTGACCAAAAAAACCTCCTCTTCAATGTTCTTCCTCACACCAACCGACACCAGCCTAGTTGAATAAAAGAATATGGGAATGATCGACAACGCGTGCAAAAGAACCAACTTTCCTCCTTTTGACAGAGTAACCGCCTTCCAACCAACCAAGCACTGCTCAAGCCTCTGAAAAACCATGTCCCAATCGGACCTCCTGAGTTTACTCGCCACCAAAGGGAGGCCAATATAACTAAGGGATATTTACACCCATAACCCTGAGTAACTTCGTAATTACCCCGGATACCCTCTATAATCACGAATTGCACCCAAGACCCTGAATAACCACTCTGTTTTACACCCATAACCTTTCGTTAGTTTAACTCATTAACTCAACCAGATAGCTGAGTTAATCTAACCCAATTCATGATCCAACGGCTGAGGTTAATCAAAAAAAAGAAAAGAAGGAAGGAGGAGGTGGGTTCCATCCTGGAGCTTGCTGCAGATAGTGGGTCTTTCATGGAGGACGACGAGCAGCGACGAAGGTGCGTGCAGGATGGAGATTCGCTGGAAGGAGATGGGTCGCGACCCGGACCTGGGGGGAGAGCATGACCTGGACCGAGGGGGACTGCAGGCGGAGGCGCGGGGGGTGGGGACCTGCAGGCGAGGTGCACAGAGTGGAGGGGGGTTGCAGGCGGAGGCGCGGGGGGGGGGGGGGGTTGCAGGAGGAGGCGCGCGGGGGAGGGGGGGCTGCAGGAGGAGGCGCGCGGGGGAGGGGGGCTTGCATGCGGAGGTGCGGGGGAGGGGGGCTTGCATGCGGAGGTGCGGGGAGGGGGGGAGGGGAGTCCTGCAGGCAGAGGCGTGCGAGGGAGGGGGGTTTGCAGGCGGAGGTGCGCGGTGTGGGGGGGTGCTGTAGGCGCAGGCGCGCGGGGTGGGGGGGTTTGCAGGCGGAGGCGCGTGGGGTGGGGGGGTGCTGCAGGCGGAGGCGCGCGGGGTGGGGGGATGCTGCAGGTGGAGGCGCGCAGGGTGGGGGGGGGGTTGCAGGCGGAGGCGCGTGGGGTGGGGGGGGGTGCTGCAGGCGGAGGCACGCAGGGTGGGGGGGTGCTACAGGCGGAGGCGCGCAGGGTGGGGGGTGCTGCAGGCAGAGGCGCGGGGGGAGGGGGGGGGAGGTTTGCAGGCGGAGGCGCACGGGATGGGGGGCGTGATGCATGCGGAGGCGCACGGGGGAGGGGGGCTGCAGACAGAGGCTCACAGGGGCGGGGGGGGGGGACCTGGGGGTGGGGGGCCACGACCTGGGGCCTGCAGGACCTGGGGGCGTAGTGGGCCGTGGGAGGGCGGGATCTCCGACCTGGGATGGGGGGTGCTGCTTGGATGACGAAGGGGAGGAGGAGGTCGTTGGAAGAGCTAGTTGCTGCTTGGAGGAGGAAGGGGAGGAGGAGGTGGGTGCTGCTTGGAGGACGAAGAGGGCAAGGTGGAGGAGGAAGGGGATAATGAACTTATTTGTAAATAATTGAAAGTTAAAGGGTATAAAATGCAAAATACTTGACGGATACCGTTATAGTTAACAGAAAATTAGATGGAAGTTAACACGGGGTTATGAGTGTAAGAGTTAAGTACTATTTAGGGTCTTGAGTGTAATTCGAGATTATAGAGGGTATCCGGGGTAATTAAGAAGTTACTCAGGGTTATGAGTGTAAATATCCCTATAACTTATCGACAACTCACTGAGCGGGCAACCTAGCAACTCCGCCACAGACCCACGCTTGGCCTCCAACCACCCCATTGTGATCACCACTGACTTTTGCTTATTTATTATCAGGCCCGAGAGACAACCAAAAGCCTCCACCAGCTGCGACGCCCTTCTGTTCAAGTCCTCCGACCCTTCCAGAAAAATCATTGTATCATTCGCATACTGCAAGAGAGGGACCGATATGCTCCCTAGACGAAAGCCTTCACACCAACCATCTTCAACAGACCGCCTGAACAAGTCCCACAATTCACGGTAGAAAAAACCAGAAAACCATCCGTGCCTGGAGCACCATCTGCATTCAGCTCCCGCATGGTTCTTTTAACCTCAACTTCCTCAAAAGGCACCATTAGACCGTTCGCCTGCGCAACCGACAACACTTCCACTCCTCTCCCCAGCCAGCCCCACCCCTCCCCCCTCCTATGAGTCAACTGCACATAATGACTTCTGAGAGCCTGACCCACCTATGCACCCCCCCCCCCAATCCTCTCCCCCTCCACCTCGAGTTCATGAATGAAGTTCTTCCTCTTCCCAGACGCCACAGCATGAAAGAACTTTGTGTTAGCATCCCCTTTTCTTCTCAACCATTTTAGCCTGGATTTCTGTCGCCAATCTACCTCCTCCTTTCTGTCTTCCATCCACAACTCCGAAAGACGAGCTCTCTCAACCAGCTCCTCTTCGGACAAGCCCCCTTGGTCATCTACCCCATCCAGGCGAACCACCCCCTCTTGGGACTCTTTTCTCCTCTCTTTTCGCTCCACCCTCACACGCCTCCCAAATTCCACAAGATACTTCTTCAAAAGTGCCAGTTTGGCCGCCAGACACAACCGCCGAGCCCTGAGGGTGCCATCCCCTCCAACGCACCGCCACAGCATCCCTAAAGCCCTCCTCAAAAGCCACGCCTGCTCAAACTTGAAGAAGTATCTGGACCTCAAACATTCCCCAGACGTCTAAAGGATAGGCGTGTGGTCAGAGTGAGCATGCGACAAAACCCACACTCGGGATAGGAGAAACATCTCCAAGCCCTCCGGCGGGAGGAAAAAATGGTCCAGCCTTGAACGTGACCTCGCGTTGCGCTAAGTGTACGTGCACCCAGTTGCATCGATAATCGACAACCCTATCATATGAACAAGGCTCCAAAAGTCCTCCGAACCAACGTCCCTCCCTCTACCCCCTCCCCCCGAGGGCGATCATCACGGAGCAAAGTAAGGTTGATGTCGCCTCCAAGAAGCTAAACACCCATATTCCTGTCCTCCAACATCTGACCCAGATCTGGCGCCAGGGAGCCCCTCCCATTGCCCGTGGGGCCGTAAACATTTGTCACTGTGAAATAGATCCTGTCTGCATGCTGCTTGAGGAAAACCAAGAGGGAGAAACTAGTCCTCCATTCCCCTAACTTTTCAAACGCCACCCTCTTCCAACCCGACAACAAGCCGCTTTGCCGCTCCAACAGCCTCCACCTCTGCAAACTTGAAGGAGTCACCACCCCCAATGCCCCTCCATAAGCTTCCCCCCTCCCTTGCTACCTTTGTCTCCTGCAATAGCACAACACAATGTTCGCTTGAGCTTCTGTGAGAACATTCCTGACTCCGAGCCTCTTTCAGGGCGGGCCAACCCCCTTACATTCCAGGATACCACCTTCATGATGATACCAAAAGTTTCTTCCTGAAGGGTGGTACAATACTCAAGCTTGATGCAAAAACCCTATCCAGCACGCTGAAATAGCTTGGGCATCCCAGAGATGCAGACGCCGCGCCTCTTCCTCTTCCTCCTCCTTAATCGAAGAGAGCCGAGCCATCCTCCGAACCGTTGTATCTGAACCACCCACCCGCCTCCTCCTATGCCTCTTCTGAATTGCCCCCAACCTCTCATACACGGCCCCAATCTCGTCCGCTCCCAAGATCCCCCTTTCCCTTCAACCCCATCCGTCAGCCGAGCAAGGTTTGCTCCAGGCTCTGACGACCAACCCTTGCCCTCGGAGCGCCCGTATTCATCACCTCCCGCCTGACACCACGACATTGTAGCTTTTGACAAGGTAGGGTCCGAACCACTCTGCTCAGCCTCCAGCCTCCAGCCTCCCAATCTCTGAAAAATCCATTGCCAACTCACCTTCTGCAACTAAGGCCCCTTTTTCCGCCACCCCCGGCTCCGCTACAGAGCTCTCCTCCGCCAATACCACCACCCTGTCACCCCCGACAGGACCAGCAAGCCGGTAGCCACCTTCCGCCGAAAGGACCCCATCCATTTGAATCGCAAGAGGAACGAGGCAGATCTCAGAAGTCCCCAACGCCGCACTCGCTGCTTGGGTTTCCCTGACCGAACAAATGTGGACCGGATCCTGACCCCCACCAGGAGGAATAGCTAAGAACAGATCCTTCATCGGACCCGACAGTGGTGCAACCGGGTCGGGGAGCAAAACGGGCTCAAGCAAACCCGAATCCTTGTGACCCGCCAATGCTCGAGTCTTAGGCCGCACGAACCACGCCTTTTCGATAAGTTTTGAAAGCCAAACTTGCAATGCTTGGGAAGATAACCGCATAACTCGAGAAAGACTCTCCTTTTAAATACGTCGAATCGAACTCCCCGCGGAAAATCAGGGGACGTTTCAACTACCTGAGAGACCGTCGTCGGAGGTGCCTCCTCCAACTCCCTCCGCTCAACCGCTATGTTTCCGACTCCCCGCCGCCTCCAACGCGCAAAATTCCACGCGAAGCCCTCGCGCTTCTTGCTGACCGAAGAGATCTCCAGCTGAAGGGACAACCGTTTCTCCTGCACCTCCCAGCAGCTCAAAAGCCGAGGTTGGAAATCGCGTACCCAATGAAGAAGATCAATTTCATAACCCGAGGAGATCCTCCTGCTTTCAACGCTCAGAACCTCGACGATCCCTACAAGGATCCTCCAGATCTGGTTAAGACTTCGCCACGCAAAAGGGATTCCTCGCACCCTAATCCGGTTCATAGATTTGAGCGAGATCAATCCATCCAAAGGACGTAGAGGCCACCACCGGAGGAGCAACCTTCTTGAGCGCGACAACCCCTCAAGCGCTTACGACTCCCTACGGCTCAATCCTCACGCCAGGATCTTCCACGGAGTTAACATCTTCAATTCACTAAGAAACTTCGCCTCAGTAGCCAACCCCACTTCCGATGACCCTCGAAATAGGGCTTCTGTGCCTTCTCCCTCCCCGACAAGAACATAGGACCTGTCAACCGACAAAACATCTTTAGCCTCGGGACACGCCTTGCAGTTGCAAACGGCGCTCCGATGAGCAAATCCGAAGCACTTGAAGCAACGAATAGGTTCGCGTTATAGACTTGCCCAATGATCTAGAGCCTCGCAACGGAAACAACCCCGTTTGAAAGGATTATCTCTTCTTATTCCCTGCAAACCCTCTACCTCTCTTGCAGGCACCTTCCGCTTCTCTCTCCTGGATCGCACCTCTACCCAGTCGTGATGGACGGCGTCAGCCATAACGCCTCCTCCCTTATCGCAGACCTCCATCGTCTCCTAAGACAACATAAAACTAAATGACATTTGACAGTGTTGGAATATTTGGTTATGCATCATTTATATGGGAGATGGGTAAATGGATCACTCCAAGATCCATTTACCCTATCCAGGGGTTTAGTCCCACATCTACTGTCTGTGGGATGTGGAGACTCAGTGAGGGCTATGTAAGAAGCCCTTCACCCCATGTGTCCAGTGAGAAAGTTCAATGAACAAACCAACCCTTTGAGGCGTTCTCCTGTGTGGTTTCATCCCGCTCCTTAAGGAGTAGGGTTCCACGTAAAATCTCTGTGTTCCAAGTTTATATTTCTAGTTCATGCTCTTTTTATCATTTTCTCTTCCGCATTCGTATTTTCTAACATGGTTTTAGAGTGGGTTTGATTCTCGAGGATTTTTATATTCATTAGTTATTTGTTTGAGATTCGATTATCAGATTCAGTTCTCGGGTTGTTCTTCGTTGATTATTGTTCAAAATCATTCAAGTCTTTGTTCCAGGGTTTAGATGAAACCCTAGATCTGATTTCGTGAAGGCGCTTCACATCTCCAAGCGCCGATGCCGGCGGAGATTTGTTCATCAGTTTAGGGTTTTCTGGAACCCTATGCATGCATCTTGTCCTGCAAGTGGCCGTTCTATAGCCCTTTGCGATGTCACATTATTATGATTGAATGGGGCTGGGATCAAGAGATGGTTGTTCAGGTGATGCAAGTGGCCATCATCCTCTCCTGCCAACCTCGCAGCTCCTTCAGGAAGAGGATCCCTTCCAGGCGCACCTCTCCGTTCGATAGTCTTAGACAACAACCCCTTCCGCATCGCGCCTCCATCGGCGGCATCTTCCGCATCTTCCTCCCCTTCCAAGAGAAGTATGGGAGAAAGGCTCTAGGAGAAGCCACATCTCCAAGCGAGGCTCGATGCCTCACCACCTCCAGTTGCATCCGCTCCAGGCAGCAAGAATCCTTCGCATGACCACACTTCAGGGCAAGGTTGCAAAAATCTGTAGTCGGTACTCGGTCGGTTGTGTCACTGACTAAGGATTAATCGGCAGTCGAGTGACTAATCGGATTTAGTCGGACTTTAATCGGCTTTGAATTTTATGATTATTTTAAATATATAACTCATTTTTATACATATATTTACATAGTTTTTGTACATTTTTATACTACCATAATAAAATAAAAGAATTAATTGAATTTAGATAAAAATAGTAAGCATATTATAATAAGTTTGCCTATAAAAAAAGCAAAACATTAAAAAAATATGGTATCTCCAGGCAAAAATTGGTCGATTAGTGTACCTACTCGGAATTAGTCGGTACTCGGTCGGCCACCCCACTGACTAGACTAGTCGGACCTACTAGTCGGGCCAGTCGGGCGACTTTTACAACACTGCTTCAGGGGGAGATCATTCCTGGTGGAGCAACGAGCTCCTTCGACGGTCGTGACTCCCCTGCAGCGGTTGCATCTCCCTCAAGTCGAGCTCCTCCGGGCGATGGTTCTCCCCTCCAGATCACCCTTGTGGACGATGGTGCTTCCCTGATCGAAGAGGCAGCGTCCCCAAATAGGGATGGGATTGTTCATGCGTAGGGTTTCCAAATGGAACCCTAAATAGGCCCCAAAGGGGGTCTCTTGCTGCAGTTCGGCGTGGGTCGAAAATAAACAAAATTGTTTTCTTGTGGGCCGCAACAGAGGAAAATGATGAGAGGGCTGAGATATAAAAAAAATTTAAAAAAAGGGAGAGAGGAAGCCCAATCATGTATTTAGAAAAAAGGAAGAGAGAGAGAGAGAGGTTTGAGCCTTTGGGCCGAAAGTCTTTTGTTAAAAAAAGTGCGTACAAAAAAAATCGTACGCAAGAAAAAATTGCAAAAAGGAAGCCGTAATATTTTTTTGAACGACTTATTTAAAAAATGATGATTTGAAAAAAACCCCGAAAAAATGAAGTCGGCTTATTTGATTCATGTTTTCTCCCCATTTATCTTGTCTTCTCCCAACTTTGTCGATGCCATTGTTTCCGACAAGTATGGGAGAAAGGGGGAGTATTATGTAGCGTCACATGTCTGTTCCATATTTAGATGCCAGATTGTAGACCAGTTAGATTTTCAGACTCTACAGATTTTGTCAGACTTCAGACTCAACGTTCAGATATTTTCCGAGTCTTCAGTTTTAGACACACACATGTATGTGATCTTTTCAGATGTGCACATGTATGCCATCATTTGTCGTGGTCCCCATCATTCTTGTTTTGTCGGCCAGAGTTTTCATGTGATCCATAGGAACTCCAGAGTAGATATCCCATTCCCTATGTCATGTGAGCTAGGGTTTTCATGTGGTTTCATAGGGACTCCATAGTAGAGTACCATTCTCTGAGCCAGATGGGAGAGACCCAATACTCCGATGAGGAGACTTTTTCAGACTCCATTCTCCAACGACCGTGGTCTCCGACGAGGATTGCACTCCATGGCCTTTTCAGTTCGACCCTTTCAAAGATGGAGCAGTTATCCACGTGTTGTGGTGGGCCAAAGTTCTCCGTGTAGAGACTCATTTTCAGTTGCAGTGACTCTGATAGGCGTAGTACAGAGCACATGCTCTCCGACGAGGAGATTCAATTTGACTTACACTCCAGCCTGTTCGTCCTCCTCACTTGCATTGCATGAGAAGCAACGTCCTCGACAGCAACCGACAGTTGTGCGCATTGAGTTGATATTGTCTGTAGTGTCCAGTATTGTGAGTTGAGATTTCTTTCAGTTTTGTCCAAGCTGAGCATTGCATGCTCCAGCTTGAGGGGGAGTGTTGGAGTATTTGGTTATGCATTATTTATATGGGAGATAGGTAAATGGATCAGTCTAGGATCCGTTTACCCCATCCATGGTTAGTCCAACATCTACCGTCTATGGGATGTGGAGACTCAGTGAGGACTATATAAGAAGCCCCTCGCCCCATGTATCTAGTGAGAAAGTTCAATGAACAAACCAACCCTTTGAGGAGTTCTCTCATGTGGTTTCATCCCGCTCCTTAGGGAGTAGGGTTCCACGTAAAATCTCTGTGTTCCCACTTTATATTTCTAGTTCATGCTCTTTTTATCATTTTCGCTTCCGCATTCGTATTTTCTAACAGACAACATAAAATTAAATGACATCATGGTATTTTCTCATGAACGCCTTTCTATATGCAAGTTCTACTGTGAACGACCTACTGACTGTGAACGACCTTTGTACCATATGAACTTTCTCAACCTTTCTTACTATCACCATAATAAAATTAGTTTTCTTTACGAAAACGTAGTGCCAGAATTGCAAGGAGAACCCAAAGAGATTTCCAAAGAAAAGGCTCGCTTGGCTGCCAAAGAGGTATAATTATTATTTTCCGTCTACTCATGCCTTTGGATTTGCAACTGCCTTTCCTTAAAATGGATCATTCTTTTGGTCATAAATCTGACTGAGAAATCACTAAAACTTGAGTTTGAAGTAAATAGAACATTGGCTGCTAGATTGTCCATATGATCAAACATCTTTGCTCATCTAATTATTTACAATCAATAGGTTAAAGGACCAGTGCTGGTTGAGGACACTTGTCTATGTTTTAATGCACTAAAAGGCCTACCAGGTGCTTTTCTAATTTTCATTTGAAATCTCCAACATATTGAAAAACTCCTAGTAAAACAATTTCTTTTGCAGGTCCGTACATGTAAGTCCTGTAAAGCCCTTCTGGTCCTTTGCTAGACTATGGGTATCTATTATGAAATTCTGTAATCAAAGATGCTTCGATATTTCCATTTTCTCCGGCCTATATAGATTTGAAGCTGAAACAAAATAATTGTATTGACTTTGTTATTTAATATCTAGAAAGTGGTTTCTCCAGAAGATTGGCCATGAAGGTTAGAACATTTCCCGATATCAGTTTTCTTTTTATCATTTCATGTTCTTTGGACTTGTTTAATTTCTCACTATTATTTTTGAGAAGTTAATTTCTGAATCCTTTATCTACATTTAAAGGTCTGAACAACCTTTTGATGGCCTATGAAGACAAGTCGGCTTATGCCATGTGCATATTCTCTCTTGCTCTGGGACCGGATGCAGAACCCATAACATTTGTTGGAAAAACTCTGGTATGACAGCTTCCTGTAAAGATCTTTATTTCCAATGCTTACACAAAATGTTTATATGACAATTATAAACAGAAGCATGATTTAAGATTCAAGAATCCCATTTTTGGGAGGAAAATCTCAACAATAATACAATAGGTCCACATAATATATGTTGAGATAAATATATCTCTTGATCTATTTTATGTCTTATGTTTCTTTATGTACTTATCATGTAATTAATCCAAGGGCTTTTCTCCTATATAAGAGAGCCCTCGGTCTATTCTAAATGCATGGATTTATTTTCTCCGAACGGTCCTAGACCAGGGTCCCCATATCCCACCCTAAACCCTAACCCTACATGCCCCCCCCCCCCGACTCGCTCGCTGCCGCAAGGGCCCTAGTGCCAACAGGCACACTCCCATGCTGCAAGGCGCTCTCCAGCGCTGCCCTAGCGCCAGGGGCTCCGCAGGACGACCACCATATTGATTCCAGCACCGCCGAAAGGTGGGACCGGCAACTGCCATGCCGAAGAAGGGACCCAAGCACCCCCTTGGGTCGTCACGAAGGTTTTTTGCACTGAGCCGAGGTCTGTTCTAGTTTGAAGGTCATGAGATCTTCGGATTTCTCTCTTGTTCCGCGGCCCTAGACCTCGCACGAAGATGGTATTTTATCCTTGTGATATAATCCTTAGTTGTTCTGCGACTTGACTTCTTGGTACAATGTCGGAAAGCAAGGGTGATGTTTTCTCCTCTTCCGGTGCCTTCAAGGGCCCGACACCTATTGTGAAGATGGACGGGACCAACTATGAGTTATGGTCCATGCATTTTCGTACCCTAATGCAGTGTCACAATAAGAAGCATATTCTGACTGATTCGGACCCGGTGGACAAGACTGGGGCAAATGCATCATGGAAGCAAGACGATGCCTATGATCGTATCTGGCTTTCTGGGACACTTACCACGGAGATCGCTAATGACATTGTCAACCAGCCAACTGCGAAGGCTATGTGGGACATATTGGCGGACACATACGACCAAGCAAAGAATGAGAGCAAGATTCTTCAGCTGCAGTTCGACATTTTCTCGACCAAACAGAATGGTCGATCGCTCCACACACACTTCTCTCATCTGAGGGGCATGTTTGAGCGATTACACAACTTCATGCCTATCACCACTAACACTGAACAACAACAAGCATATCGGAATGCCACCATGACAGGAGTTTTCTTGTCCTCTCTTGACTCAGAGTACGATGCCGCTCATACTCAACTTCTGATTGGAGAGACGATACCGCCGATGGAGGAGGTCTACAAGCGATTGAGCATGATCACTACCACATCAACTACTACGGTCCATCCGACTCCTTCTGCTATGGCGGCCACTCGTGGCTGAGGGGGGTCATCCCAGGTTTGTGGGCGTGAACCTCGAGGTCGTGGAGGCAACCGACAACGTGGTCCTTGTTCCCATTGCCATCGTCCTGGTCACTCTGAGGAGACATGCTTTCAGAAGCATGGATATCCAGCGTCTGCACGTGTTGTTGAGCAGACTGAGCATCCTAGTTTGCCTACTCCGGATCCACGTTTCGATGATATTGTCTCCAGACTTCGAGACATGATGACCACTCCTACGACTCCGACTCCAGGTGCCACTGATGCCGCAGCCACTGCCAGAGCATCTTCTAGTTCATCAGGTACTCCTTCTGTGTTCACAAGTAGTAGCAGTTCAGATTTGATTGACTGGATTATGGACTCTGGAGCATCACATCATATGTGTGGAGATCGGACGCAGTTTCGTACATACATATCTATCCCACCTGATAGATCCGTGGTTATTGCCAATGGGGTTCGTCTACCCATTTTTGGTCAGGGGGAGATTGTTCTATCTCCCTCTGTGAATCTTCAGAATGTCTTATATGCTCCAGACTTCCAGATGAATCTTTTGTCCATTAGTCAATTTACAAAATATTTACATTGCCGTGCCATCTTTGATCCCTCTTCTTTTGTGTTTCAGGACATACTAACTGGCAGGGTGATTGGTCATGACCGTGAGCAACAAGGTTTGTATAAGCTTGCCATACCACCTTGTACTGGCGTCGCTACTTTACCTTCAGGATCTGTTTCTCCATTCATGTGGCATCTTCGATTTGGCCACCTTCCACTACAGAAGATGTGTCATGTGCTACCACAGATATCTCCTCGTACTACTCTGGATTGTGAAGCTTGTCAACTTGGGAAGCACCATCGCTCCTCTTTCCTGAGTCATCCGAGTCGTCACAATAGTCAATCCTTTGAGTTGTTTCATTTTATTATTTGGGGTCTGAGTCGTGTCCCTGATCATCAGGGACATTATTTTTATATGGTTGCTGCGGGTGATTTTTCTAGACTTTCTTGGATTTTCTTGTTAAAACACAAGTCTGAAGCTGGTGCTATCATTAAAACCTTTCTCATTGAAGTTAAAAATATATTCTTTGCTAATGTGAAGTTCATACGTACAGACAATGCCTTGGAGTTTTCTACATTACACTTATCTGAATTTCTCAGGTCCCTTGGTATAATTCATCAGAATTCTTGCAATTATACTTCTCAGCAGAATGACATGGCTGAACGTAAATATCGTCACCTTCTTGATGCTACAAGAACATTATTGATTCAGAGTCGTACCCCTCATTCTTTCTGGGGGATGCCGTTCTCACTGCTTGCTACTTAGTGAATCGCATGCCGTCAACTATTCTTGAGGAGAAGGTTCCCTTCTTGATTGCGTTTCCTGAGAAGAAACTTTTCTCCCTCACTCCTCGAGTGTTTGGATCTGTGACCTTTGTCCATAATTTCACTCCTGGCCGTGACAAGCTCTCGCCTAGAGCTCTCAAATGCATTTTTCTTGGTTATTCTCGTACCCAAAAAGGGTATAGATGTTTTGATCTTGTAGGACGGAGTTATTATGTGAGTGCTAATGTTACTTTCTTTGAGTCGGTTATGTATTTCTCTCCTACAGGTGATAGGTTGCTCAATGCTACTATTGGGGAGGATGTTGTTCCTCCACCTCCATCTCCTCCACCATATGAACCCCATGTCGCTCCTTAGCCCCCACCACCTCCTCCACCTCCACCGCCCCCACCACCTCCACTTCCATCTACCTAGTCCAAGTTGTTACCCCTTGTTTACACTCGCAGGTCTTCTACTCGCCCCTCTGCTCATGCACCGTCCACATCATCCATCACGCCTCAGGTATGCCATGAACACATTGTTTCTACTGATGGCACTGGAGCTTTGCATGATATACATGATGAATTGATTCCAGAAGACAGAGAGGCTGATGATATTGGAGATTCCTATTGCCCTAAGGAAGTCTCGTCGCCAATGCGCCACGTATCCTCTTGCTGCTCATGTTTCTTTGGATCATCTTTCAGAGGAGTACATGAAGTTTGTAGTGGGACTCTCGACTGTTACTATCCCACGTACATACCAGGAGGCACTACAAGACAGTAGGTGACATCTTGCAATGGAAGAGGAAATGGCAGCCTTAAGGTCGCGTGGTACATGGAGTGTTGTATCTGCTCCAAAAGGTACCTCTGTTGTAAGTTGCAAATGGATATTTACCGTCAAGCAAAGAGCAGATGACAGTGTGGACCAATACAAGGCAAGACTTGTGGCACGTGGGTTCACCCAAACTTATGGGGTGGACTATCAGGATACTTTTTCTCCTGTGGCCAGACATTCGACACTACACATTCTTCTTTCTGTTGTTGTTTCACGTGACTGGCCTTTGTACCAACTTGATGTGAAGAATGCCTTTCTATACAGGGACCTCCAGGAGGAGGTTTACATGCAGCAGCCACCAGGGTTTGCTATTGAGGGGGAGTCACAGAATGTGTGCAAGCTTCAAAAGGCAATTTATGGCCTGAAGCAGAGTCAGAGAGCTTGGTACCAGAAGCTATCAGAGTTGATAAAGCACCAGGGGTTTGTACGGTCTACTGCGGACCACTCACTTTTTATTCAGAGGACACATAGAGGTACTGTTGCTAATCTTGTTTATGTGGATGATATTGTTGTCACAGGAGATGATGATCAAGGCATCCAGACTGCCAAGGAGCTCCTAGGTCAACAGTTTGTGACAAAGGACCTTGACACTCTTCGATACTTCCTTGGGTTGGAGTTCGTTAGGAACCAGCGTGGTCTGGTAATGACGCAGAGAAAGTTTGTGATGGATCTCCTTTCTGAGATAGGTATGATAGGATGCAAGCCTGCTACTACTTCTATGGATCCGAGCATGAGGTTATCTGATGATGACACTGAGGTAGAGAGCATGAGATATAGAGAGCTGGTTATGAAGCTTTTATATGCCACTATCATCAGGTCGGATATAATGTTTGCAGTAAGCAAAGTTAGCCAATTCATGGAGCAGCTCAGAAAGCTGCATATGGATGCTGTCTATATGATATTGAGATATTTGAAGAACTCACCTGGCTCAGGTCTTATATTTAACCGAGATACATCTCTTGAGGTGACATCTTGTGCAGATGCTGATTATGCAGGTTGTCCCAGAGATAGAAAGTTTATTTCGGGCTTTGCGGTGTTTATCGGGAGCTCACTTGTTTCATGGAAAAACAAGAAGCAGACAGTGGTGTCCATATCAAGTGCAGAATCTGAATACAGGGCCATGGCACAAGGGAGTGCAGAAATGATATGGGTTAGATCGGTATTGACTGACCTTACTATTGAGGTTCCTCTTCCTATGCAACTTTTATGTGATAATCAAGTTGCACTATTCATTGCCAATAATCCTGCTTTTCATGAAAGGACGAAGCATATAGAAGTGGATTGTCATTACACTAGAGACCTGATCCAGAAGGGTCTCATATCTACTGCCCATGTATCCACAAGAGATCAGATGACTGACATCTTCACCAAGGCATTAGCTAGAGATCCATTTCAAAGGTGTTGCTCCAAGCTGAGCATGGTAGATATATATGCTCCAGCTTGAGGGGGAGTGTTGAGATAAATATATCTCTTGGTTTATTTTATGTTTTATGTCTCTTTATGTACTTATAATGTAATTAACCCAAGGGCTTTTCTCCTATATAAGAGAGCCCTCGGTCTATTCTAAATGCATGGTTTTATTTTCTCCCAACAATATATTTACTGAAGTACTCCCTCAAGAACCGACTTCCAGTTGACGAGGACTAGAAACATAATTACCGCTAAACAAAAAAAAGTAATTCAACTATAATATGTGATATCTATTTGAATGTAGTCGTATTTTCTTTAGAGGAGTTTATGGATGTGGTAATAGAATGTGAAATGCTTGAACTACAGATTATGTTCCGTATGCTATCCTCCTAGCTACACAAAAATATGCAAGCCTGAAATATCAAATTCTTCTTTCAAACTGTTGAACGAACAAACACACAAATCACACGATGATTTATGCGGAAGACCCTCTTTTAAAAGAGGGAAGAAATCGTAGAATTGTTGACCTACTAGCCTCTTTCAAGCAGATAGGTTTTTTTCTCCTTTCATGGATATATGAAATGCATGTACAATATTTATATGGTGAAATTAAAGATATACACATCCAAGATCCTCTCAACGCTCCTCAAGTTGGGTATAGATGTTAATCATGTCTAGCTATAGCCACATGTAATACATGCTGCACCGTGGGAGTTTTCTTTGGTGAAGATTGTTGAAATAAATAAAAAAGAAGCAGAATCGATGATCAGCTCAAGAACATAAAAAAATAAAATGGAACGTTAAAAATTTTATGTGGAATCCTACTGCGTGAGTGGGATGAAGCCACTGGAGAAGGCCTCTGATGGTCGGATATTTCATTGTAACTCTCTCTGGATTCTGGAAAGATCTAATTACCTATTTATTATATACTCTATCACCCCCATCAAGCTGGAGCTGAGAAAGTTACAGCTTGCAATAAAAGAAAAATATGCACAACTCATCTTCATTCGATACATCTGAGAGATATGGGAGGAGACCCGCTCGGAGTAGTCGTTGCTGAGAGAAGACTATACATGAGGACGAGTCTGCGACGCCAATACGTACTTTTAGGAGAGTCGCTGCGATTACCAGGTTGTGCCTGGAGTAGAGCCGCGTAGAAAAAGTCCAGCGTGGAGAGTAGTCGCACTGGCATGAGACTTGTGTGGAAGTAGTCGATGCTCGATGAAGATGGCTGATATGCAGTAGTAGTCAGGGGCATTGATCTTCATGTCATGGATGGACAGTAGAAGTCTCAGATGATCTCAGATAGTGAAGTCCATCTAGAGTAGTTGACGTCGAAGTCAAATAACAGAAGTAGAGTGGTCTTCTCTCATATGTAAATCTCTAGTATTGGGCCTGTCCCATACACGAATCCTAAGAATGACCTCTCCCATACCTTATGAGATCCTGAAGTCGGTTACCTTATATAGGGACCATGGAGATGAGATCGTTTTATGAGTTGAAGATGATGAACGTGATAGAATTCCTGTAGATGCATCTCAAGTAGAAGCATATATGATTTGCCCAATTTCCCATTTTTCCTATACTTGTCAGAATAAGAACATGGGCGATCACGTTGGGAGAAACAATGAAGAACGTGCTCCTTATATGATTTTGTAGACAAATCAGATCGTTCTACTACCTGATCACATCTTTCCCAGTCTCCTTCGTTCGTCATGACATAAAACACGATTGATATGCCTCCGCACTCATCATGTGGGACATTCAAAGGTTCCACACCCATTGTCAAGATGGATGAGACCAACTATGAAATGTAGGCAATGCAATTCGTTAGTATTACGGAGAGAAACCACAAAGAATACATCCTGACACAATCCAAGCCGTCTGACAAGACTTGAGCAAACACTTCATGGAAGTAGGAAAACACATGGGTACGTGTTTGTCTCTCCGACATCGGTACGATGGAGATTACCAATGATATCCTACATCAGCCTAGTGCAAAGGCGATGTGGGATATTCTCACCACCACATACTCCCTGGCGAAGAATGAGGTGAAGATCTTGCAGGTATGATGAATATTAGATTTATCAACATTATGTTGAGTTTTTAAACCTTTATCCTTAGCCTAAATAATTAGTTAAATAATTAACTAGATATAATTAACATTCTACACTTTGTAGATAATTAGTGTTAATTCTTGTAAATAAATAAGATTTTAATTCAGTGTACATATGTATCTATATGTTCTCTTTATTTTTTATATTTCCTAATCATTAAAATCCAAGGTTCAGGAAAGCGGTATGCGTATGCGTTCGGACAGGTCTTTGAATACTGAGTAAGTGGTATGTAGGGGCATATGCGGGGAATATGCCGTCCTGAACAATTTTCTAATTTTAAATTTAAAAATAAATAAATATCTATGAATTACACTAATACTAAATTTATGTATCTAAGTGGAGCTAAAGAGGATCTAAGGAAAATGGTTCATGTTAGATGGTTGAGTATATGCTTTTAATTGCCTAACATTTAATCACAAAAAAATATTTAGCCATAAAAACTTCACATATTAGATTATTATAATAACAAAACTTCAATGCACATACATGCACTACATGATCAAAACCTCAATTGGCATATATTAAAATATTTGACGATACATTACACATTCTCATGAAAACAATACCTGAGAAAAACATAAAATATTACATATATAATGTTATAATGCATTGCAATTGTATATAAATGCATGTCATATTCTTACAATTGATTGGAGGAAGAGGCAGAGCTACGGAATTAAGCACCTGAATGAGAGCAGTGGAAAGTTGGAGCTGTTGGAGCAGTATGCATATCATATGCGGGATATGCGGGGTTTATGCATGGCATATGCGGGCCGCATATGCAGGGAGGGCGCATAATGCACCGATTCATGAAATCGGTTCGGTTTGCATGCCACACAAACATATGCAACCGCTCCGTACGACCGATTTCATGAACACTGTTAAAATCCCATAAAATTAGAGTAATATTGTAAATAATAGATTGTATGTTAATTCTCATTCAAAAATATAAAAAATATCTACAAAGCAATTAAAATAAGTATTTTTATATGTTGGAGAGAATAAAACGAGATAAATTTCATCTAATCCTAGAGCTCTCTTATATAGGAGAAAAGCTCTATGGGTAAATTATAGAAACAAGACGATAGAAAAAAATAACATAATTATTTTAACACTCCCCCTCAAGCTGGATCATATATATCTATCATGCTCAGCTTGGAACAACAATGATGAAATGGACCCCTAGCAAGAGCCTTGGTAAACATGTCTGCAATCTGATCTCCTGATGATACATTAGATGTCGAAATGAACCCTTTTTGAATCAAGTCCCGTGTATAGTGACAATCCACTTCAATGTGCTTTGTCATTTCATGGAAGGCTGGATTATTAGCTATAAACAAAGCTGCCTGATTATCACATTTAAGATGTGTTAGAGTATTTGGTTATGCGCCTATTGAGTTGTAGATGGGTAAATGGATACCTCCAAGATCCATTTACCCCATCCAGTGGTTTAGTCCCACATTGTCCAGTGGTGGGACTTGGAGGCCTGTGGAGGCTATATAAGAAGCCCCAGGCCTCCTGTAACAGATGAGAAAAAGCAATGAAGCTCATGCCCCTTTGAGGGCTTCTCCAGTGGTTTCATCCCGCTCCTCACGGAGTAGGGTTCCGCGTAAAATCTCTTGTTCCATGTTTTATATTTCTTGAGATTATGCTCTGTTTATCGTTTCCGCTTTCGCTTCTGATTTTCTAACATGGTATCAGAGCGGGTCGATTCTCGAGGTGTTTAAGTTCTTTGTTGCTATTCGAGATTCGATTTTATTCTTGGAGTTTTTTATGATTCAAGATTCTAGGGTTTCCTGTCTGAAACCCTAAAATTCGTGATGGTGCATGTTGTTCAAGAGATCGGGAAAGATTTTCCCGGCTGGAGATCTTCCATGATATTGCCAGATCTAGGGTTTTTTGAATTCCAAGAGGCCGCGGTGTGTGCAGCCGCATCCTCAGAGATGGAGCAGTTGTCCTCCAGGCGGCATCCCTATCAAGGCGCCTATGCGGTGCCTTCTTCTTCACAGCCTCAGCAGGCATCGCGCGCAACCCAGGCGCAAGGCAGCACATCCCAGACGCATCTCTACCCTTCCAGTACCGCACCCTCGAATCAACCAGCCTCGTCTTCAGTCATGCACCCTCCCAGTAGCACAACACCAAACCATCAGGGAGAACTCGCGCGCTCTCAGGCGGCGGTGAAGCCGCATCCCCAGGCAGATGTCGATGTCTCCTGCATCGCGGCCCCCTCAGGCGCACATGCTGCATCGCGCGCGACCCCACGTCCAGATAGAGGGCGGCAACGGCCTTCCTGAGTCCCTCTTCCAGAGCCTCTCCAGCCGAGGCGAGGCGATGCCGATCCAGCCACACCCCCTTCCTCCCTCGCTTGCGGCGGCGTACGAGGAGAGATCCCCAGGGGAGCAACACGCGCGTAGCTCCTCTCCAGGAGCACATCCTTCAGGCGACGCTCCTGTGATCCCCATCGGGGGCGGCAGATTAAAAAGGAAGGGGTTCGTGGGAACCCTAGGCCCTGCGTTAAAAAAATGTTTTTTGGCCCATTTCGGCCGTGAGAGAGAGATTGGGTTTTTTGTTGGGCCGATATTCAAGTAAACAAAAAAAGGGGGGGCAGTCCAGTCTAAAAAAAGAAAAAGAAAAAGGGGGGCTGATATATTTTAGTCCCAAGAGAGGATTGTTTGCAAAAAAAAGTATAGTTTTTTTAAAAAAGACGCGTACAATAAAAAGGTGTACGCTTAAAAAAAAGGCACATACAAAGAAAAGTCGTACGTAGTGGAAAAGAGACGCGTACAATAAAAAAAACGTACGTAGAAAATTTTGTTTGATGAAAAGCCGAGAAAAAAATGTTGAAACGGCTTAAAAAAATAAAAAAAATGTGGACGGCTTAAAAAAATTGTTTCAAAAAAAATAATGAATGTTTGAAAAGCCGACAAATGTTTGATCGGCTAAGTAGTTTTGTTTTGTACTCCAATTTATCTTGTCTTCTCCCAACTTTGTCGATGTCATTTTTTCCGACAAGTATGGGAGAAAGGGGGAGTATATATGTAGAGTCACATGTCTTGATCCAGATCCAGATTCAGATGCCAGTCTCCAGACCAGCCATATTTTCCAGACTCTACAGATGATCAGCTGTTCAGACTCGACGATTGATTCCGAGTCCAGTTTTCAGACACGCACATGGATGCGGTCAATTTCAGATGAGTATATGTTGCCATCTTTTGTAGAGGTCCCCATTATTATTCTTGTTTTGTAGGCCAGAGTTTTCATGTGAGCCATAGGGACTCCAGAGCAGAGGATCATTCCCTATGCCATTGAGGGCAAGGGTTTTCATGTGGTATCATAGGTACTCCAGAGTAGAGCACCATTCTCTGAGCCATATGGGAGAGATCCAGTTCTCCGACGAGGAGACTTCAGGCGCAGTTTCAGACTCGATGGTCAGATTCCGAGTCTTCAATTGACTCACACTCCAGCCCGTTCGTCGTCCTCACCTGCACGGCATGAGAAGCAACGTCCTCGACTGCAGCAATGTGCGCGTTGGGTTGATATTGTCCGTAGTGTCCTGTAGCGTTGAGTTGAGTCTCTTTATGTTTGTCCAAGCTGAGCATTGCATGCTCCAGCTTGAGGGGGAGTGTTGGAGTATCTGGTTATGCACCTATTGAGTTGTAGATGGGTAAATGGATATCTCCAGGATCCATTTACCCCATCCAGTGGTTTAGTCCCACATTGTCCAGTGGTGGGACTTGGAGGCCCTGTGGAGGCTATATAAGGAGCCCCAGGCCTCCTGTAACAGATGAGAAAAAGCAATGAAACATATGCCCCTTTGAGGGCTTCTCCCATGGTTTCATCCCGCTCCTCACTGAGTAGGGTTCCACGTAAAATCTCTTGTTCCATGTTTTATATTTCTTGAGATTATGCTCTGTTTATTGTTTCCGCTTCCGCTTTCGATTTTCTAACAAGATGCATAGGAAGAGGTACTTCAATTGTTAAATCAGTCAGAACAGATTTAACCTACATCATCTCAGTACTACCTTGGGCCATTGCCCTATATTCTGATTTTGCACTGGATCGAGCAACGACGGTTTGTTTCTTATTCTTCCAAGCTACTGGTGAGCTGCCAACAAATACAATAATGTCTGAAGTAGACTTTCTTTCATTAGGACACCCAGCATAGTCTGCATCTGCACATCCTGTAATGGATAGAGATGTATCTCTTCTAAACAGAAGACCAGCACCTGGAGATGACTTCAGATATCTCAGGATCATAAAAACAGCATTCATGTGAGCCTGCCCGGGTTGGTCCATGAACTGACTTACCCTACTCACAACAAAGGATATATCAGGTCGGGTAATAGTAACATACAATAATTTCCCCACTAGCTCTTTGTATCGTCTCTTGTCCACCTCCTCAGACTCATCATCATAAAGCTTAACATTAGGATCCATAGGAGTAGTAGCTGGTCTACATCCTGTCATACCTGTCTCAGATAACAGATCAGTAACATACTTCCTTTGTGTCATTACCATGCCTTGCTGATTTCGTGCAAATTCCAATCCCAGAAAATAACGAAGTGTACCCAGGTCCTTGGTAACAAACTGCTCGCCAAGAAAATCCTTGGCTACTTGAATGCCCTGTTCATCACTGCTAGTGATAACAATGTCATCAACATAAACTAAGATGATCACAATACCTCACTAGTCTCTCTTTACAAAGAGAGTATGATCTGCTGTAGATCTGACAAATCCCTTTCGTTCAATCAATTCCGAGAGCTTCTGAAACCAAGCTCGCGGACTCTGCTTCAGGCCATATATGGCCTTATGAAGACGGCACACCATACTAGACTCCCCCTCCGCAGCAAACCCTGGTGGCTGCTGCATATAAACTTCTTCTTGCAAATCACCAGAAAGCATTCTTGACATCCAACTGAAAGAGAGGCCAATCATGTACAACAACAACGGCAATAAGGATCCGTAAGGTAGAGTGACGTGCCACTGGGGAAAACGTGTCCTGATAGTCTACCCATATGTCTAGGTGAACCCACGAGCAACCAACCTGGCTTTGTATCTGTAAACTGTACCATCAACCCGATGCTTAACAGTAAAAACCCACTTGCTGCCCACAATCGACACACCTGGTGGAGGATGCACAATACTCTACGTACCTCGCGACTGCAACGCCGCCATCTCTTCCTCCATAGCTAGACGCCACTGACTGCTCTATAGTGCCTCTTGATAGGACCGCAGAATCTCTACAACCGATAACCCTACAACAAATTGCTGAAAGTCCTTAGATAAACGTTCCAAGGAAACCTGAGAACCAAATTCTAGCCCATATTTGGGATTCATTGTCCGTGCATGCTTCTGCCGCCGATGTGCAATAGGGGTATCAAGATCATCAACTGGAGGTGTAGAGATACCATCAACACCCTGTACATCCATCTACGCATGCAAATCACTCGTGCCATCAGAAGAACTCAAATGTTCAGTACATACCTCGGGCGTGCTGGATGATGGAGGAGGCACATGAGCAGAGGGCCGTCGCTGGTAGACCTAAGGAAAGAACGTAGAAGACGGTGGCGGCGGCGGCGGTGTTGGCGATGATGGTGGTGGTGATGTCGGAGGAGAGCATGGTACGGATGGAGGAGGCATATAGATATCTTCTCCATCCTCTGAAGAGGTAAGTTCGTTACCTGTAGGAGAAAAATACATAATGGACTCAAAGAAGGTGATATCCGCACTTACATAGTACTGTTGTCGAACAGGATCAAAACACCAATATCCTTTTTGGGTTTTAGAATCGCCCACAAACACACATTTGACAGCTCTGGAAGAAAGCTTGTCAAGACCAGGAGAGAAGCGATGAACAAATGCAACGGAACCAAATACGCATGGCGTAAGAGAGAAAAGATCTGTCTCGGGAAATGCAGTCAAGAACGGGATCTTCTCCCCTAACACCGACGAAGGCATACGATTGACCAGATAACAAGCAGTTAGAACCGCATTTCCTCAATAGGAATGAGGGGCACGACTCTGAATCAATAGGGTTCTGGTAACATCCAACAGATGACGACGTTTTCTTTTAGTCACTCCATTCTGTTGGGAGGTATATGCACACGACGTCTGATGCACAATCCCATGGGACCCAAGGAATTGAGAGAGTTGAGTACTGCACAATTCTAGAGCATTATCAGACCGTATATACTTAACTCTAACAGAAAAAATATTCTTTATTTCATTAATAAAAGACTGAATAACATGACCAGCATCAGACTTATTTTTAAAAAGAAAGACCCATGATAACCTCGAAAATTCATCAACATCGATAAGATAAAATCTGTGTCCTTGAAGATCAGGGACACGAATGGGACCCCAAATATCAAAGTGGAGCAACTCAAACAAACCATGACTACTTGGACCTTGACGACTCTGGAAGGAAGACCGATGATGTTTCCCAAGCTGGCCGGCCTCGCATTGAAAAGTAGAACTGGGAGAAATCTGTGGAAGAATATGAACCATCTTTTGCAACGGAAGATGACCAAACCGGAGATGCCATGTGTATGGAGAAACAGATCCAGCATTACAAGAAGAGACACTAGCATAAGGAGACTGCACCAGTCTATAGAGACCCCCTTGCTCACGACCAGTTCCAATCACTCTGCCCGTTAGGATGTCCTGAAACACAAGAGCAGATGGGTCAAATATGGCACGACAATGTAAATCTCTAGTGATTTGACTAATTGACAGCAAATTCATTGAAAATTCAGGAGCATAAAGGACATTCTGAAGCCGTATCTAAAGAGTCAACTGCACCTCCCCTGACCAGTAATGGGAGAGTGTGTCCCATCAGCTATCACCACAGATCGTCCTGTCTGAGATGGACGAAAAACATTCAACTGCCTTTTGTCACCGCATAAATGGTGAGATGCTCCAGAATCCATGATCTACTCTGATAGATCTGCCCTGTAACAACTAGTAAGAGCATATGTTGTACCTGACGTGGATGCTGATGCTGATGCAACTATCTCCGAAGATCCTGATGTACTTGCTGACCCTTGGCTAGGCATGATCTCTCTAAGTCGCACCACCAACTCCTCAAACCTCTGATCTGGGACATGTGAAATACCCCCTTCCTGCTGAGTCTGCTCTGCAACACGTGCTGTAGTAGTAGGAAACCTATGCTTGGAATAGCATGTTTCCTCAGGGTGACCTGTTCTGCAACAGTAAGTACACGACTGTCGAGGGGGTCTGCTACCCCTCCCCTGCTACGGCCACCTTTGCCTCGAAACTGTGGAATAGCATGTTTCCTCAGGGTGACCTGTTCTGCGACAGTAAGTACACGACTGTCGAGGGGGTCTGCTACCCCTCCCCTGCTACGGCCACCTCTGCCTCGAAACTGTGGAGATCCTCCCCTACCACGAGATGCTGTCATGGCTGAGGACGTCTGAGAGAGCTGTGATCCACCATGAGATATGGAGAGTCTACTCAACCTGCGATAGGCCTCCTCCATAGGAGGTATGGTATCATCTGTAAGGATCTGTGCTCTGGCGGCATCATACTCTTGATCAAGTGCTGCTAGAAATACTCCCGTCATCACTGAGTCCCTATATGCCTTGAGCTGTTTCGGTGTGGCTGTCAATGGAATGTACCCATGTAACTTCTCAAATATACCCCTCAGAGAGGTATACAAGGTATGAAGAGGACGACCGTTCTGTTTTGAGGTGAAAATGTCATGCTGAAGCTGTAAAATCTTCGACTCGTTCTTTGCAGGAGAATATGTGGCAGCAAGGATATCCCACATAGCCTTCGCCGTGGGTTGACTCAGAATGTCATTGGCTATCTCCATGGATACCGTACCAGATAACCATATACGTGCATATGCATCATCAGCCTCCCATGAGGCGTTAACCCTAGTCTTTTCAACAGGTTCCTCTTGTGTGAGGATATGCTTCTTGCCATTACACTGCATCAGACTCATGAACTGCATGGCCCACCGTTCATAGTTTCTGCCATCCATTTTCACAACGGGTGCTGGACCTTTAAAGGCACCCAGGGATGGAAGATCTACCTTGTTGTCCGACATGATGACAACAATATCTGGCGACTGGGGTTACACGATTAGACGATAATGTCTACGTGAACATATACGAAGGCAATTGTGGGCGTAGACTCATACCACAACGCCTTCCATGCCTTGAGGGTTCCTCTGACGAGTTAGGCTACCCTCACCGATGCGCCGGAGATCAAAACCACGTGGAGAAGCTGCACTCACGCGGTAACAGAAGCCGCACAAGAGCGTAAGGATTGCAGGAACCACGCTAGAACACGCGCAGGCGCACGGAGAACCGTGCTAGGATGCGCACAGGAACTGCACTAGGATGCACGGAGAGCAGCGCGAGATGAGCACCGTGCACGGATGAGCGATGCGTGCGCGGATGAGCGATACGTGCTGGTGCGAGAGAGAGGGTGCAGATGCACGCTGGTGCGCGAGAGAAGGAGCAGATGCGCGATGCGTGCACACGAAGGCTGGGCCAGAGGCGGTGGCGGCGAGGCTTTAGGTGGGGACAAGGGATTAGGGCACAGGCTCCGGTCTAAGACCGTCGCTCTGATACCATGTTGGAGAGAATAAAACGAGATAAATTCCATCTAACCCTAGATCTCTCTTATATAGGAGAAAAGCTCTATGGGTAAATTACAGAAACAAGACGATAGAAATAAATAACATAATTATTCTAACATTATATCTATAAAAATACTTACAAGGATATTATTATGTGAATATAATGTATTTGGGTTTGGGTCCTACATGAAAAGATCTTTAAAAAATATACAACTTTCAAGTAAATCACTTTTTTCTTTGACTTCGTTTACTATTTTATTTTGATTTATATTTCAGTTATTTCTTACCTTTTATTTCATTGGGCCATGTGGTCGCTTCTGGGCACGCTACGCTGCCTGCTCCTCGCCCTCTCTCACCTTGCATGTTGATCGTCTGATCAAGTGATCAGACGACTCTCTTCAACTCATCAACGCCTCCATTTGGAATGTCTGATCAATTGATCAAACGATTCCCAGCGAATCCATCGTGCCTAAATTAGGGCCGTTGGAACACTTGATCCAATGACTCCCTATTGTCTTAACCTCTGTTGGTTGCTTTCTCAGCCGACAACCTCCTTCTCCGATAGCTTTCTCCCAATAACCTCCTCAGTCTACACATATCTTCTCCCTCTTGTTCCTACACCATTCGTTAGCTCCTTCAATGGTCTTCTTCGCCAACTTCTCTCTCACTGTCCTCTGCCTAAGCTCTGCTAACTATCATCAGTTGAAGCCTTTGTTTTTCCCCAACTCCTCCTTGGACAAAATCAAGGGGGAGGCAGTTAATTACGGCTATCCGCCTGTACGCGAGCCTTCTCCGAGTTCCCTTTTCCCCCTTGGTGATAGGGAGTGCCAGTTAGGTTGAGTGACTATAGATGAAGACTCTAGCAAGATCCACGACCATTGTCGCAGATCTTCTCAAGGTGCTGCTCGAGCTCTACAACATCGCCAAGCGTGTCGAGAAAAGATCAGAAGTAACAAAGCTTCATCCCAGGCTGGTGTTCCACCCTCAATCTTCTCCATTTCCAGGTAATCCCCAGTCTTCACCGCTTCCTGATTTCTCCGAATTAATTCTACACATATACACATCCTCACTTCCATCTGATCACCTCCACACATTCGCCTCACAAACCACATCTTCGCCAAGACATCAGATCTTGTCTTCTTCTTCCAGATCTTTTCCCCTACTTCGATCATTCCTTTTCTTGCAAAGAAGAGGAACCCACTAGAGCTCCTCCTCCATCTCGAAGTAGCCCTTCGAAACCATCCATTCCATCTCTAGGATACCCCAAGTACTTCGACTATGTCTCTAACCTCTGTAGGTCTTTGATGCTTCACTGATTGGAGGCTTCAACGTATCTTTGATCTTGAGCTCCGCCTCCGACGAGCAACCACTGTCTCGTCCCTTCAACAGTGCTTCATCTTCTCCGACCCTTCATTGCTTTCTCCAACATTCCAAAAGTCTTCCCTGACCTTCAACAAGTCAGGAGTCCAATGGAGGAGCTGCTTGGTCATAACT
This sequence comes from Ottelia alismoides, assembly GCA_037367405.1. NCBI lineage: Eukaryota > Viridiplantae > Streptophyta > Magnoliopsida > Alismatales > Hydrocharitaceae > Ottelia > Ottelia alismoides. The sequence goes on along the minus strand of JAZKJV010008478.1, from coordinate 127,734 downwards.
GAGGCCCATCCTTCGCATCACCGTGCGAGAAGCGAAGGAGAAGACCTACATGTGCAGTTGGATCTAGCCATCTCAGTTTGATCATATAGCTCACATCGAGTTCTAGCTGCCCTCCACGAGCTTGCAGCCTGGGTGGACCTGCGCCTCGCCTGAAGCACCACAACCACCCACGTGGCCCGAGCTGCATCGCACCTCAGGCCTCGATCAGAAGCAACACTCCACGTACCCAACACGTGTCTGCCTAGGGTATTTGCTTCCAGGCTCCGCCGACCTTCCATATTTGCAAATTAATTCCTGCACGCCTAGATAAGCCCCTCCGATTTTATGTAATTGCTATTTAGCCCACTTTGGACATATTTTTCATGATTTTAAGTAGATTTAATTAAGTTTTTTTTGCAAATATGCTCCTGGATCATTTCTTTAATAACTTGTGCATTTTTAAATCCAAATTAAGTAAAATTAGTCTTATTTGAAAGCTCTATTAATCCTTTTTTAATGGCATGCTTTATTATCTGAAGTGATCAGTTTATATTTATTTAATAATCTGAGAAGGTCATTGTTTATTATATCTTATTTCAATTTCCATAATTAGCACTTAAGTTCAAATCTTACAATTAAACAACTCCTGAAAACCTTATTTCATGTATAATTTAATTAGGTATTTTGATATTTGATTCAAGATCTTTAATTCCCTGATTAGGTGTTTTATGTGAATTAAGTAACGTAGGTACTTAAATATTTAGGTGTATTATTATGAAACTGAAATTGGAGCATATAATCGATTTAATCTTTGATTAATTTCAATATTGATTGAGCCTAAGTTTAATGCATTCATTCATGAGCTCTTTGTGTGATTTTTGTACTTGTGGTTTACATTTATTAATATATATCTGCATTGCATTTGTCATTCATTCTTTGCATATTAAAAGATAAAAAATATCATGCATCCATTCGTCTTTATTCCAATCACAATATATCAAATAACTTAGATATTTAAATCCTTAATTGAGTACCTTAGATCGCCTGTGTCCTTGTTTTCGATCTTGGACTTATCCGGATATAAATTTAAACCATACTCTCTTCACCGAGATGCTTTTAGTGTGGTTCTGATTGAATACTTTTGGCCCATATTACAACAATCCAATTTTAACATAGCCAAATAGCAGTTTATCAAGGCCCAACATGACATCTCCATGACAAAGCAAGATGGGCTCCCTCTGCATGCTTTCTACTCCTGGCTGGGTAGCATGTTCGAGAAGCTTTATAGTTACATGCCAACGAGCACGACTCCTGAGAAGCTGATGGCCTACAGAAACACCACAATAGTGGGTGTTTTTCTTGCGGTCCTTCATCTCTAATATGCTGCACCGTAGACTTGCATATGCCTTATCCCTCTCATGGAGGAATCTTACATTTGTCTGAGCTATATTACTTTTCCTCCTACTTTTTCCTACTTTTACTAAGCTTGTCAAAAACGGTCGACTAACCCGTTTAGTCTACAAGGTGGGGTGGTCACTTCGACGAAGGCTAATCGGCCCTTAGTCGGTCAACCGATTAAAAGGGATTGTTAGAGATGATACTTTGGAATGTATGTAAAGCTAAGCAAATTGCTTCCGCACCAAGAAAGGCATATTTCGAATAGAGAGGAGTGAGTGAAAGGTCCCAACAATCATATCTCATATCCCACCCATGAACTATACATGCTCGTACTCGGCCCCACCACGCTTATGGCTCCATACCACAACCCACTCTGGATCCCGGTCCTCCCGCCTCGGTAAGCAACTGATTATAAAAAGTCTAGTTGCGAGGGGCGCATCAGGACTGAGAGAAAGCAACAGACCCTCCTGCTCTAGAAAACATCCTACAGGGATGGAGTTGGGAGAAGATAAGGCCCCAGATGCCCTAGCTCCTCATAAATGGGAGCGAGCCCCAACTAGATTCAACCCTCTATTCCTACCTCTCAGAGAAAGAGAGTGAGGCCCATTTAGTCGGCCATTTTTTGGGACTAATATCTCTATTATTCAAAAAAAAACATGATCGATGATGCTTAACATGCTTAATATTCAATTAGAATTCAGTTTCTTTTAATTCATCGTGCTAATATAGAAAATGTACAATATTAAATAAATATATAAAAATATATGTATATAAAATGATTTATATATTTCAAATAATTTAAAAAAATACAAAATTGAATAAATTCTAACTAAAATTGTTTAGTTGTCCGACAATCGATCGATTTTGTCAGTGACTCGACCGGCCAAGTACTGACTGCCAACTTTTGCAACCTTGACTTCTACTACTCGGACATCTACTGTTATGACAGCATCTCACGACAGAAGAGGTTTGGCGCAATTCATAGGACGTGGTGTCCGTGATAGAGGAAGTGTTCACCCTCGCCCGCAATGCACATATTGCAACCGTATAGGGCTCTTTGAGGATACATGTTAGCAAAGGCATGGTCATCCTGCATCTGCTTGTGCTACCGAGCAGTTTGAGCCCACTGCTACTCCTCCTGATCAAAAGTATGATGATCTTGTCTCCTACTTGAGGGAGATTATGGGCCCTTCTCCTAATTCTACAGTTCTACTAGTGCTCCTCGGGCTCATCTAACATTGCTGCTCCCTTTCAGTAACTCATGTATATATTATGTTTTCGAGGAGGATCATGGACACTAGAGAATCTCATCATCTCTCTGGTGATAGAAAACAGTTCACATCCTACAATATCGTTCATCCCAGCGGATCTATAATCATTATCGATGTGAGACATTCTCCTATTAAAGAACAAGGAAATATTCAATTGATGCCTTTTATGTGTATGCATAATGTGCTATATGCGCCAAATTTTCTATGAATTTATTGTTTATCTCACTACCAAAGATATGAATTGGTGTATCATTTTGACCCCTCTTCTCTTGTGTTTCAGGAAATACTTACGGACAGGGTGATTGGATGTGACAGTGAGCAATGGAGTCTCTACAGATTGATCTAGTCTCCTTATGCCGACAAATCTTCCTTTCCTACTGGATCAGTCTCTCCATACCCGTGGCACCTTCGGTTCGGTCATCTTCCTCTGCAGAAGTTGTGTAAAATCCTCCCTCAGACCTCGTCTCAATCTAACTTTCAGAGTAAAGCTTGCTAGCTTGGGAAGCATCACCATACTAGTTTTCCCAGTCATCAGAGTCGTATCAGTAATTTTTTATCTGAGTTATTGCATGTTGATATTTGTGATCCCAGTCGTGTTCCTAATCACAAGGGGCACAAGTTCTATCTTGTCGATGTGGATGATTTTCCAGACTTTCTTGAGTCTTTCTATTGAGAAATAAGTTTGAGGTTGATTCTATTATGCAAACTTTTATCATTGAAGTAAAGAATCTCTTTATGCTATTTTTAAGTATGTTTCCCTGACAATAATTCGTTGGAATTTTGTACTGGTCAGTTATCTCAGTTCTTCAAGTCTCTTGAGATTCTCCACTAGACTTCGTGTGTCTACATTTCCTAGAAGAATAGTGTTGTTGAATGCAAATACCACCGTCTCTTAGATGCTACCAGGACTCTCCTGATACAAAGTTATGCCCCTTACACTTACTGGAGAGATGTTGTCCTCATTGCTGTCTACCTTATCAACCACATGCCATCCTTCGTGTTAGGTGTAAAGGTTTCTTTTTCGATTGTGTTTCCTGAAAAAGGACCTCTTCTCTCTAATACCTTGCATCTTTGGTTGTGTGGCTTTTATCCATCATTTGACTCCTGATTATGACAAGCTCTCCCCAAATCTATCAAATGCTCTTTTGTTAAAAGGTAGTAGTGCTTTAATCACATCAGGCAGAAGTAATATGTCAGTGATGACATCACTTTCTTTGAGTTTGTTATTGTTGGAGTATGCATCCATTGTGTGTAGGTGGGTATCTGGATCCCTCCATGGTCTAATTACTACACCCTTTTATATTTAGTCCCACATCGGTTATCTATGGGACTTCGAGAGTCAATAGGGTCTATATAAGAAGCCCCACACCCATTGTATCAGATGAGAAAGTTCAATAAAAACATCATCCCTTTGAGGTGTTCTCCCGTGGTTTCATCCCACTCCTCATGGAGTAGGGTTCCACGTAAATCCTGGTGTTCTTCATTGTTCTTATTCTTTATCTCTAATTACACTTCCGTATTTTCATTTTTTAACATGGTATCAGAGCGGGTTTGATTCTCGAGGAGTTATTTTCATCATTTATTCGAGATTGATTTTGGTGTTTTATTCTTGAGGATTATTATGTTCGGGATTTTTCAAGTCAAGTTCTAGGGTTTCGTCAGAAGCCCTAACTACGCCATCGACTTCAGGGAGGTTTGAAAGTTCTAGGATTTCTATTGAAATCCTAATTTTTGCCCAACAACAAGCATCTCCAACAAGTTTTTTATATTATTCTTCAGAGCTGCAGAAAAGAAGCTCCATTGGGGGGGCTTTCTTCCTTATTCATCGAAGAAAGTGTCCCCATCTCCTTGTTCTAGCAAAGAAGATCTCCAAGCGGTGCATATCCGATCGCAACTCAGGCGGCGGGCTTTTATGCTCTTCCAGGCACATCTCAAGCTGCACCAAAGGCTCCACGCAAGGCATCTCTATGCGCACATCTTCTCCAACGTGAATTTATTGTTGAGAATAAGGAGGTTGAACCTCTTGTAGGCTTAGGCTATAGCCGCAACAAGAAAAAGAAGGCATCACAACTCGATTTGGCGCTCATTCTCAACGACGACGAACCCCTAGAACCTGCCAAAGGTTCCACGTGGCGGAACATCCTCCAGGATATAGCGAGCCGCCATCTCGTGCGATGGCACACATTCCAGGCCCCCGGAGACTCCAGGAGGTGGCACGAACCACGAGGCACCATACACCTCTTCTCCCAACAACGATAAGGTGATGCAAGAAGCAAGCTACGCCTCCTCCGCATCCATGCATCCAGCCATGAAAAGGGCGATGGAGATATGCTTCTCTTTAATCTTAGGCGACAATGCTAAAGGCTCGAGGCGATGACCCTTGTGTGAGGTGGCGATGGTTGATATGGCTTGCACAAGCCTCCTCGAGACGATGATCCTGCTTCAGCTGATGCTCCTCCAAGGCAAGGCGACGACTTCGTTCGTAGGGTTTCCTGATCGTGGAACCCTAAATAGAGAATGGCCTTCTCTTTCCTAGGCCCACAAAGCACTAAATTGTTTTTTAAACTGTCATTTATTTGGGTCCAATTGAGGGCTTCAACTATCAAAGAAAAAAAGAGAGTTGGGCATGCAAAAAAGGAGAGGCTCGTAATGGGTATGCAGTTTTGGGCCTATATTTGGACTGTGTTTTGGAAAAAAGGGCTGGGAAAAAAAGAAAGAAAAAAATGAATGACTTAAAAAAGGTGCGCCAAAAAAATCGTGTGGAAAAATGATTAAATTTTTTTCTAGCGAGAAGAAAAGCTGGAAAAAAATATTGAATTGACTTATGTGATTTTTGTTTCTCCCCATCTTCATGTCTTCTCCCAACTTTGTCGGTGTCATTGTTTTCCGACAAGTATGGGAGAAAGGGGGAGTATTGTGTAGAGTTACAAGTCAGATTCAAATATCGGATTCTTCATATTCCAAGCCAGTTGTTAGACTCTGCAGTTCAGATTCAGACTTGACATTCAGATTGGTTCCATATATTCAGTTGACACACACATATCTGCAATCATTATTTTTGTGGTCCCCGTCTTTGTTTTTGGTCTCAGAGTTTTCATGTGATCCATAGGGGACTCCAGAGTAGAGATTCCATTCTCTATGTCATTGTGGGTTAGGATTTTCATGTGGTTTCATGGGAACTCCAGAGTAGAGAGTCCATTATCTGAGCTAGGATGGGAGAGAACCAGTTCTCCGATAAGGAGACTTCCAGACTTCATTCTCCAGCAACCGTGGACTCCGACGAGGATGTTTCCACGGCTTTTTTAGTTTGACCCTTCAAAGATGGAGCAGTTGTCCACATGATGCACAATCTTCTACTTGTGGCGGGCCAGACTACTCCGACGAGGAGACTCATTCCAGTTTCAATTACTCTGACAGAAGAAGTACAGAGCACATGTTCTCTGACGAGGAGACCCGGTTCAACTCACACTCCAACCATGTTGTTCCTCCTCACCTGCATAACATGAGAAGCAATGTCCTCGACAACAATTGACAGTAGAATACGCGTTGAGTTGATATTGTTTGTATTGCCTTGTATTGTGAGTTTGAGATTTTTGTCGATGTGTCCAAGCTGAGCATTGCATGCTCCAGCTTGAGGTTAAGTGTTGGAGTATGCGTCCATTATGTATATGTGAGTAATTTTATCCCTCATGGGTCCAATTATCACACCCTCTTATGTTTAGTCCCATACCGGTTATCCGTGAGACTTGGAGAGTTAGTAGGGGCTATATTAGAAGCCCTACATTGTAGAGGGAAAAGTATGAATTGCATTAATGAGAGGTCCTAGGATTCTCTTATGTAGAAGAAGAACCTATTGGGAAAATTACAAAAGAAGACAAAATAAATAGAAAATAAGAAAACAATAATAAAATAACTAATATCTCAACACTCCTCCTCAAGCTGGAGCGTAGATATCGATCAGACTCAACTTTGAACAACATCTATGATAAGGTCCTCTGGCTAGAGCCTTAGTAAGAACATCTGTTGTCTGGTCTCCAGAGCTGACATGCGAAGTGATGATAAGACCCTTCCGTATCATGTCACGAGTATAGTGATAGTCCACCTCTATGTGCTTCGTCCTCTAATGAAAGGCTGGGTTGTTGGCAATGAAAAGAGCAACTTGATTGTCACATTGGAGGTGCATGGAAAGAGGCACCTCTATAGTCAAGTCAATAAGAACAGATTTGACCCACATCAACTTTGTGCTAGCCTGCGCCATGGCCCTGTATTCTGACTCAGCACTCGATCTGGCAACCACAATCTGCTTCTTGCTCTTCCATGAAACCAGGGAATTCCCTATGAACATAGCAAAGCCTGATGTAGACTTTCTATCCTTTGGACACCCAGCATAATCTGCATCTGCACATGCTGTAACTGAGAGAGATGTGCCTCTGCTGAAAAGAAGTCTCGTATCAGGTGAGATCTCAGGTATCTTTGAATCATATGGACCGCATCCATATGTGCTTGTCTGGGCTGCTCCATAAACTGACTCACTTTGCTCACGACAAAGGATAAGTCGGGCCTGGTAATAGTCACATATAGTAGCTTGCCAACAAGCTCCCTGTACCTCCTCTCGTCGACCTCCTCAGTGTCATCATCATAGAGCTTTATGCTCGGGTCAATAGGAGTAGTGGCATGCCTGCAATCTGCCATGCCTATCTCTGAAAGATTTGTTACATACTTCCTCTGGATCATTATAAGATCTCGCTGTTTCATGGCAAACTCCAGTCCAAGGAAGTAATGTAAATGTCCAAGGTCCTTGGTCACAAACTGCTGACCTAGGAAGTCCTTGGCACCCTGAATGCCCTGCTCGTCATCCCCTGTAACTGTTAGAAAAATAAACATGCGGAAGCGAATATCAGAGAAAAGATAAAACAAGTATAAACATCGGGATTTACGTGGAACCCTACTCCGTGAGGAGCGGGATGAAACCACGGGAGAAGGCCTCAAAGGGCCGTGTTTGTCTATTGATTTTCTCAATGGATACAGGAGGTCTGGGGCTCCTTATATAGCCTCTCCAGAGCCTCCAAGTCCCACCACTAGACGATGTGGGACTAAACACATGGATGGGGTAAATGGATCTTCTCTAGGATCCATTTACCCTGCTACAACTCATGATGCACATAACAAATACTCCAACACTCCCCCTCAAGCTGGAGCATGCAATGCTCAGCTTGGACAAACAGATTGATACTCAACTCAACGCTACATGACACTACGGACAATATCAACCCAACACGCACATTGCTGCAGTCGAGGACGTTGCTTCTCATGCCGTGCAGGTGAGGAGGACGAACGGGCTGGAGTGTCAGTCTGCTTAATCTCCTCTTCGGAGAGCATGTGCTCTGAACTGCGTCTGTCAGAGTCACTGCAACTGAAAAATGAGTCTGCTCGTCGGAGTACTCTGGTCCGCCACAATAATGTGGACAACTGCTCCATCTCTGAAAGAGGCCGAACTGAAAAGGCTGTGGCTGTGCAATTCTCGTCAGAGTCCACGGTCGCTGGAGAATGGAGTCTGAAAAATAGTCTCCTCTTCGGAGAACTGGGTCTCTCCCATTTGGCTTAGAGAATGGTGCACAGCTCTGGTGTACCTATGATACCACATGAAAATCCTTGCCAACATGGCATAGGGAATGATCCTCTACTCTGGAGTCCCTATGGCTCACATGAAAACTCTGGCCGAAAACAAGAATAATGATGGGGACCATAACAAAATGATGGAAACATATGCTCATCTGAAAATGACCGCAAACTCGTGCATGTCTGAAACTGGAGTCTCCCTCTGGAGAACTCGAAAAATGGGCCTCATCATGGAGTGCCTTGAACTTGGACTCTGACCGATCTGTCGAGTCTGAATTTGCGCATCATACTGTGGACTCAGAATCTGAACGTCGAGTCTGAAACTTGCGCATGGAAATATCTTTGTCTGAAAAACTTGTAGAGTCTGAAATATCGGGCTGGCCATGTAATCTGGACTGAAGAATCTGAATCTGAATCATCTGACAAACTGGCCTGTAGAACTCTACACAATACTCCCCCTTTCTCCCATACTTGTCGGAAAAATAATCATCGACAAAGTTGGGGAGAAGACAATAACATGGGGAAAACCAACATGAAACTTGTGGCTTTTCATTCATTCTTTTTAGCCGTCTATTTTTTTAAAACATTTTTTTAAAACCGTTTCAATTTTTTTCGGCTCTTTTTTTTTCAATTTCAATTTTTTTACTTGCGTACGGCTTTTTCTTGTGCACGCCTTTTTTTTGAATTTTTTTTAAAACAAAAGCTTTGGCCCATTTGGGCCTACAAAACAACCTCAATTTCTTTTCAACCACGCTCGCCCTCTCTTTTCTTTTTTCTTTTTTTAACAGATCAAGCCCCCACATTTTTTTGACTGACGTTAGGGTTCCCTCTTGGAACCCCCTTCTTTTTTTTAATAAAGCGCCGCCCCCCTTTTTATTTTCTCCGTATGCCGCTGCCCTTGGCGGCTTCATCGCTCTTCGAGATCTTGCGAGAGCGGCCTGGGGGGGGGGGTTTCGTGGGAGGGGAAAGAAAGGGTTCTTGACACACGCCTAGGAGGAGGAGCACACGGCCTGGAGGCTTCTGAAGCACGCGGCCTGGAGGCACCGCGAGAGGAAGGAGGGCGTCGTGGCGGCGCGTCCGGAGCGACAAGGAGGAGAGGCGCCGCCTGGGGTTGCTCGCGCGCTGCTTGCTTTGGAGAAGAGAGGCGACGCCGCCTGTTGGATTCTGGAGTCGCGCGGCTGCAGCGCCAGATGTTCTTCATCGACCTTTCGACCTGGAGATCTTCGTGGTTCCCGCCTGGGCTCCGCCAACTGTGTGCGATAGAGAAGGAGATGGGGGCGCTGTCGTCAACTGTGGACCGCCTGGGGTTGTGCGGTGCCGCCTGGGGCAGCAGGACTGGAGGTTGGCTGCCCGGAAATGAAGATCGAGATGCGCGCCGCCTGTGCATATCAGATGGATGGGACCTCCGCGATGGGGCTGCGAGGGATCGTGTGTTGCGCAAGCTTCTAGTGCCGTCAGGGTTCCTGAACCCAAGCATAAATCTGGAGCTTCCCTGTTCAGAAACCCTTAGAACAACGAGTTCTTGATTCTTGAAAGAACAATATCCGAGAATCAAATCTCGTAGAGAACATAGATATAAGAATTGAACAACTGCGCCTATGCGTGCCAGAACATCATCTGGGGTTCCGAAGAACCCTAAAATAAAATCTCTCGAACAAAATATGAATATGAACAGTACACTGATCTTCAGAAATACATATTCAACGTCAACTCGAATCTCGAAAAATAAAGAGCATGAAATCCTCGAGAATCGAACCCGCTTTGATACCATGTTAGAAAAATAAACATGCGGAAACGAATATCAGAGAAAAGATAAAACAAGAATAAACATCGGGATTTACGTGGAACCCTACTCCGTGAGGAGCGGGATGAAACCACGGGAGAAGGCCTCAAAGGGCCGTGTTTGTCTATTGATTTTCTCAATGGATACATGAGGTCTGTGGCTCCTTATATAGCCTCTCCAGAGCCTCCAAGTCCCACCACTAGACGATGTGGGACTAAACACATGGATGGGGTAAATGGATCTTCTCCAGGATCCATTTACCCTGCTACAACTCATGACGCACATAACAAATACTCCAACAGTAACAATAGTATCATCAATGTAAACAATAATGACAATAGTACTTCTCTGGGTCCTATGCACAAACAAGGAGTGAACGACAGTCGATCGCACAGACCCCTGCTGCTCTATCAAGTCCGAGAGCTTTTGAAACCATGCTCCTAAAATCTGCTTAAGGCCATAGATAGCCTTGTGTAGCCTGCAAATCTTCTGACGCTCCCCCTCAACAGCAAAACCATGTGACTGCTGCATGTAGATCTCCTCTCGTAGATCCCCGTAGAGGAAGGCATTCTTCACATCAAGCTGGTAAAGGGGCCAATCTCGTGTCACTGCAACAGAATGTGTAATATACAGAGTGGAATGTCTGGCAACTGGAGAGAAAGTATCATAATAGTCCACCCCATATGTTTGGGTGAACCCACATGCCACAAGTCTCGCCTTATAGCGATCCACACTGCCATTCGCACGGTGTTTCAAAGTGAACACCCATTTGCATCCCACAACGGATGCACCAACTGGAGCAGAAACACGACTCCACGTACTACGTGACTGTAGCGCGACCATCTCCTCCTCCATGGCTAACCTCCACTGACTGTCCAAAAAAGCCTCCCGATATGTCCATGGTATCTCCACGACTGATAGTGCCAAGGTATATCTCCTGAAATCCTCAGACAACCAGCTCAAGGAAACCTGGGCTGTAAGAGGATAAGTAGCACAATTACGTTTCGGCTTACGCAGAGCAATCGGCACATCAAGATCATTTGCCAAGTCTGTAACCTGTTAGTTCCCCTCTTGAGAGGGCACCTACTCATCCTGAATGGAATCCTGCTGCACAGACAACTCAGTAGTGCCATCAATAGAAATAATGTGCTCATTACATACCTGAGGCATGCTGGATGACATGCAAGACCTGTGAGATGGGGGAACAGAGCGAGACCTGCGAGTAAAAACACGTGGCAAAAATCGAGTCACGGTAGAAGCTGGAGCCACAGGAGCATGTGTAATGGCAGGAGTAGGTGTAGACGGTGGTGGTGGTTGAGGAGGTAGTGGCAGGGCAGGAGTAGAGGGAGGTGGAGGAACGATAGTAGGAGGTGGAGGCATGTAGATCTCATCGTCAGAGTCAGATAAGGCTAGTCTGTCACCTGTAGGAGAAAATTACATAACAGACTCAAAGAAAGTAACGTCAACACTGACAAAGTATTTCCTCCTTAGTGGATCAAAGCAATGGTACCCCTTCTGGGTACGATAGTAGCTGACAAACACGCACTTGGCAGCTCCAGGAGAGAGTTTATCACGACCTGGAGATACATTATGAACAAAAGCAACATACCCGAATACACGAGGTGTAAGAGAGAAAAGATCTTTCTCAGGAAACACAATCGAGAAAGGAATCTTCTCTCCTAACACAGACGAGGGCATGCGGTTGACCAAATAACATGCAATAAGGACAACATCTCCCCAGTAAGCGTGAGGAGCATGACTCTGTATCAACGAGGTTCTGGTAACATTAAGTTAAGTGACGATGTTTGTGTCCGGCAACACCATTCTGCTGGGAAGTATAGGCACATGAGGTTTGGTGAACAATGCCAAGAGATTTAAGAAACTCAGAAAGCTGTAAGGTACGGAATTTTAAGGCATTATCAAAGCGAAGATATTTGACATTGGCAGAAAAAATATTCTTTATCTTATTAATAAAATATTTGATAACAGATCTAGCCTCAGACTCATTCTTCAATAAATAGACCCAGGAAAGTCTAGAAAAATCATCGACCACAACCAGATAAAAATGGTGTCCCTGGTGATCAGGAACACGACTCAGACCCCAAATGTCTAAATGAAGGAGTTCAAATAACTGAGAACTGCTACGACTCTGACGAGATGGAAAGGAAGAACGGTGATGCTTCCAAAGCTGGCATGTCTCACACTGAAAGGATGATCTCGTGGAAATCTGAGGGAGAACATGGCACAACTTCTGCAGAGGAAGGTGGCAAAAATGAAGGTGCCACATATATGGAATGACTGATCCAGTAGGTATAGTATAAACACTAGCATGAGGAGGTTGGACCAGTCTGTAGAGCCCCCGCTGCTCACGGCCACATCCAATCACCTTGCCCGTGAGTATGCCATGAAACACAAGAGACGAAGGGTAAAAAATGGCACGACAATGCAAATCCTTAGTAATCTGTATGGAAAGTAAATTCATCTGAAAGTCAGGAGCATATAAAACATTTTGAAGGCGCATGGACGGTGTTAAGTGCACCCCCGGTCCTGTAATGGGTAAGTGGTCGCCATTAGCAATGACAACCCATTTGCCAGGTGGTATGGTCCTGTAGGACCTCAGCTGTGCTCTGTCTCCACACAGGTGGTGGGAAGCATCAGAGTCCGTAATTCACTCTGTCATGTCTGCACCGGTACTAGCAGTGAAAGCATACATGATTCCTGAGGAGCTCGAAGAGGCCCTGGCTGCGGTATTGGTGCCAGTAATAGGAGTCATGATCTCTCGAATACGAGATACAATATCGTCCAGGCGAGGATCGGTCTGGGAAGCTGGAGTGTCTGAAGACTCAATCTGTACTGCTACAAAACCAGAGGCAGGATATCTATGCTTCTGGTAGCATGTATCCCCTACATCTCCAGGCCGACGACAGTAAGTGCAAGGGCCACACTGACGTCCACTGCCTCTGCCACGAGGGGTGCGTCCTTTGGACTGGATCGTTCCTCCTCGGCCACGAGAAGCGGCCATCGCTGAAGAGGGCGGAGAAGTGGCAGTAGAAGACGTGATAATCCAGCTAAGACAACTATAGGCCTCCCGTATGGGAGGTATGGTAGCTTTGGTGAGAAGCTGAGTACGCGCATCATCATACTCTATATCAAATCTACCCATGACGACTCCAATCATCGTAGAGTTCTTGTACGTCATCTGCTGCTCAGTAGATGTGGTAATAGACATGTAGCTATGAAGCTTCTCAAACATACTACGGACCGAAGATTAGTACACGTGCAGAGGACGACCATTCTGCTTGGCCTTGTAGATATCAAACTGTAGCTGAAGAATCTTGGCCTCATTCTCCGCTTGAGCATAGGTGGATGCCAAAGTGTCCCACATCACCTTGGTGGTGGGTTGATTCAGAATATTATTGGCTATCTCCGTGGTGAGGGTCCCACAAAGCCAACCATGCGCATATGCGTCATCTTGCTTCCAAGAAGCATTGGCCCCAGTCTTATCCGTTAGCTCTGGATCTGTCAGGATGTGCTTCTTGTTGTTGCACTGCATGAGGGTGAGAAACTGCATGGACCACAACTCATAGTTGATCCCATCCATCTTAGCGATGTGAGCCGAGCCCTTGAAGGCTCCGGACGAAAAAATATCATCCTTATTCTCTGACATGATGGAAAAACGGTGAAACAACGGAACTCAACTGGGGAGCAGATCGATATGAACAAGTCTACACGATCATACAAAGGATTGGTTGCATGTATAGACTCATACAACCATCCTCCTCAATTTTCGACGCCGCTAGGGTCGGAAAATGCGATTTATAGATTTGAAATCACGTTTTTCGGTCAAAATCAGATCAATTCAGACTGCAGATCGAGCCGCAGAGGCACGCGCGGGAGTACGGGACGATTGGCAGCGGCCCGGGAGGGCCGGGAGGGGGGCCTGGGCGGCCTAGGGGCGGCAACCGGAGGGGTCGGCTGTGCCTTGGGCGGCGACAGCCCTGGTGGTCGGAGGGTTGGGCAGCAACAACGATGCGTCAACGGCGCGAGGAGGGGTGGTGGGTAGGGTTAGGGTGGGATATGGGAACTCCGATCTAGGACCGTCGCTCTGATACCATGTAGAGGGAAAAGAATGAATTGCATTAATGAGAGGCCTTGGGGTTCTTTTATATAGAAGAAAAACCTATTGGGCAAATTACAAAAGAAGACAAAAGAAATAGAAAATAAGAAAACAATAATAAAGATAACTAATATCTCAAAACACACACATTGTATCAGATGAGAAAGTTCAATAGAAACATCGACCCTTTGAGGCGTTCTCCCGTGATTTCATCCTGCTCCTCACAGAGTAGGGTTCCATGTAAAATCCCGGTGTTCTTCATTGTCCTTATTCTTTATCTCTGATTACGCTTCCGTATTTTCGTTTCTAACAGTTACATATTTTTCTCTCACGGGTGATATAATGACACCTTTCAAGTCTGATGAAGAGGTCTACATTCCACCTTCTCCTTCGCCTCTTGCTCCTACCACACCTCCTTGGGGCAGACTTTGCCTATGTCCTATGTTAGCAGACATATTACTATTGTACCCCTTGTTCATGTGCCTTCCCCATCATCTAACACGCCCCAAGTAAATCCTAAACACTTGATTTCCACTAATGACACTGTTGATAGTTCTGTACAAAATGAGATTTTATAGGGTGAGTGCAATTCTTCAGGAGATTGTCGTACAAGAGATAAGTCATTTAGAAGATCTTTGCCAGTCCATTGCACTTCAGAAAAGGAGGCGTACATGTGCTATATATCCTCTCTCAGGCTACATTTCACTGGAGCGTCTATTAGAGGGCTTCAAGAAGTTTGTGGTGGGATTGTCGGTTGCTACAATCCCACACACATATTAGGAGGCTACGCATGACAATCATTGGCATCTTGCTATGGATGAAGAAATGGTTGCTCCAGTCATGAGGCACATTGAGCTTGGTTACTGCCCTAACAAGGGTATATGTGGTTGGCTGCAAATGAATCTTTCAGTGAAGCATAGAGCGGATTGCCGTGTTGACCACTATAAAGCCAACCTTGTGGCACGTAGATTTACCTAGACATATGGGCTAGACTATCAGGACACCTTCTCCAGTCGCACCTACTCCACTCTACAGATCCTTCTTTCTGTTGATGTAGTGACGGACTGTGCGCTCTCCCTACTTGACGTCAAGAATGCCTTTCTATATAGAGACATGTAGGAGGAAGTTTATATGCAGCAACCATCTGGGTTTGCAGCTGAGAGGGAGTGTCAGAAGATATGTACACTTCATAAGGCTATTTATGGCCTTAAGCATAGTCCTAGAGCATAATTCCAGAAGCTCTCATACCTGATAAAGCAGAATGACTTCAAGAGATCGAATGCAGTTCACTCGCTCTTTGTATACATGCCATCACGAGATATTGTCATTATTATGGTATATGTTAGCTAAATTACTATTTCGTAAGATGATTTATATCCACTTAAGTAATCTGGTAGTAGTGTAGTGTGCCTACCACCTAAAAGACCAGGGTTCAAATCCCCCTTGTGGGGGTTGCGTTAGGTAGTCGACAACCAGTATAAAAAAATGTCGAATCTTTCAACATGCATTTGAGCAAGAATCCATGTAGCAGACTCTACTTATAGTGGGAGAAGCCTTCACCATTTTTCTATAAGATGATTTATACGGGATCAATGAAGCTGTGGCATTCCTTGGACATTGGTTCATCACGAAGGACTTTAGAGAACTACGATACTTCCTCGGGTTTGAATTTGCTCGGAATCAGAGAGGTCTTGTGATGACTCAGAGGAAGTACATTGCAGATCTCCTTCTAAAGACTGGGATGGCCGACTGCAGACTTGCTTCTAATTCTTTGGATCCCAGCATAAAGCTCTATGATGATGATATATATGAGGTGGACGAGAGGAGATACAAAAGCTTGTTGGGAAGCTCCTATATGTGATTATCACTAGGCTAGATACCTTCTTTGCAATGAGCAAAGTCGACCAATTTTTGGAGCAACCTCGCCAAGCTTACATGCATGCAGTTTCATGACCCTAAGGCATCTGACATCTTCTCCAAGTACAAGGTTACCCTTTCAGCAAAGGAACATCTCTTGCCATCATAGCTTGTGCATATGCTGACTATGTAGGATGTTTAAAAGACATGATGTCTGAATTTGCAGTATTTATTTAGAGCTCATTGGTGTCATGGAAAACAAGAAGTATATCGTTGTTGCTAGGTCAAGTACTTAATCTGAATACAAGGCCATGGTATAAGGAAGCACTGAGATTATGTGGGTCATGTTCGTTCTGATTGACTTGTTATTAACATACCTCTTCATACAGCTCTATGCGACAAGTACAATTATGCTGCATTGTTCATTGTCTGCAATACACCTTTCTATGAGATGACGAAAACATCGAGGTGGATTGCCACTACACCACATATATGATACCGAACAACTTCATTTCTACTTCCCTCATTAGCTCATTGGAACAAACTACTACGACATCTTGCTAGGGTTCGTTTTAGAAGTGTACTTCCAAGCTGAAGCATAGAGATGAGCATGATAGATATCCATGCTTCACCGTCCGTGAGGGGAAGTGTTATAGGAAATAATAGTTATGTATTTGTTATTTCCTTTGTAATTTTCTCATTGGTTATTTTTTCTCCAAGTTTTCTCCTCTATAAAGGAACCCTATGACCTTTATTCATTTTTTCCACAGTAATGACCAAATGTAATTCCAAGGATACATAATTCGGGTTTTCACATGGCTGCGCTCAACATCCCTTTGCTCCCAAGCTGAATCATCTTCCTAAGGAGCTTCTTTGTACCTCGAGGATAACTAATGTGATTATGTAACCGTGTCCAACAGTACCCATCTCAACTTTGGTTGTCGAAAGAATATAATTATTCTTTATGAGATTGATAGAAGTGATGGATACCCGAGTTGTCAATCACCTTCACAAATGTGGTAGATCCGATCTGCCAATATCATTTTTATTTTCAACCATCTATGTATAAGAAATGGGCAAGTGATCATTCTTGAAGAAGTGATTAATCAAATGGACCTGGTAATCGATTACTCTGATTGAAGTGATCGATCATGCATCAAACAACACCAAGTGATCTATCAATATGACTAATCTGATTGAACAAATGAGTCATATTGTGATTGATCAAGTCATGACCAGCCTTGTAACTGAAAGAAGTAACCAAGGATTGATCACTAAGGGTGGTGTGATCCATCACAACATTATATCATCTGATGGACAATATTTGACTACATTTATTGGTTAGTGACACTAGACTGATCGATCAGGGTGGCAAATCAGGCGATCTGAAGCATTTCCAATCCCTTCAAGGAACTTCAAGCACCCAATTTTTTTCAATTGACTTCATCCATGAATCTTTGTTGGAGTATTTGATGTATGCGTCAGTTATGAGGGAGATGGGTAAATGGATCCCTCCAGGATCCATTTACCCCATCCAGTTGTTTAGTCCCACATCGTCCAGTGGTGGGACTTGGAGGCTCTGTGGAGGCTATATAAGGAGCCCCAGACCTCCTGTATCAGATGAGAAAAAGCAATGCAAGATATGCCCCTTTGAGGGCTTCTCCCGTGGTTTCATCCCGCTCCTCACGGAGTAGGGTTCCACATAAAATCATGGTGTTCCATGTTTATTGTTTCTGTTCTTATGCTCTGTTTTATCATCCCGCTTCCGCATCCTATTTTCTAACATGGTATCAGAGCGGTCGGATTCTTGCGGATTATTTTTATGGTTTTTGTTTCGGAGATTCAATTGTTCATTCTTGAAGATTATTGTGTTCGGATGTATTCATGTTCTAGGATTTTGTTGAAATCCTAATATTGCAAGTTGAGTTGTTATTCTGGAGATTTTGTGAAGATCCTGTGCTCTTGCCAGATCCATTGAGGATTTGTCTTCCCAGCCGCGACACACGAAGTCTCAACTACTTCCAGGAGGTGGCAAACCCCATAGACGACAAGCCCTCTAGGGCTTCGCATCCCAGCAGGCGGCTGGCGTCGCCATTCCAGGCCCTCCAGGCCGCACCCTGGCGGCTAATCTCATGGCCGCTCGAGCTCCCAGGTGCGGCGAGACCTAGCCGTACCCCTCCACCTGGCAATGCTTCTCCACAAGGCGGCGATGCCCCCTGGTCTGGCGCGACAACCCCTTGCGGCGGCTCAGGCGGAGCCCCGATGCAACGGCGACCCCGCTCCAAGCCCTAGGCCGCAGGCGGTGCACCTACGCCGCGCTCTTTCTCTCCAACCAAAGCCGACAGGTCGCGGCACGCCCTCCTCTCTGATCTCGGCGGCAGGCCACGATGCCCTGGCTCCATCTACTTCAAGCGGAGGCGTCAATCATCTCCCATCAATCCTCTGATCTCCAGAAGGAGCCCTTGCGATTCCTCCATCGACGGCGCCTTGAACAACAACCCAGGCGCATCTCGCATCCAGCGCGCACCTCCAGGTTCCCTTCACCGCTGCGGTGATTTCGAAAGAGCCCCCAAGTGGGTTCCCATCGGGGGAATCCTAGAGGCGAGCCTGATCTCCGAATCTCCTACAGGCGGCATCCCCTCCCCTGGCGGCGTGAAGCGAAGAAGAACCCCATCGGGGGCGGCTCCTGCGTGTCAGAAGGGTTCCCATTGGGGAACCCTAATAAATAAATCCATGGGGGCCCGGTTACTTAAAAAAAGGGGGTATTGAAAGGAGGGGCCTGATTTGACGTTAAAAAAAGGGGGGGGGCATGAGAGCTAGATTGTTTTTTTTAAAATATTAGACCCCAGGCGGGCTGAAAGAAAGTGAAAAAAGAGAGTGGGGAGACTGAGATATTGAGCCATGTTTGGGCCACAAAAAGAAAGGGAGGGGGGCTGCTGCAGTTTAGTCCATGTACGCCGAGTTTTCTTTACATTTAAAAAAAAAAGAAAGGCTATGAGTAAAAAAAGGGGAGGAATGTTCCAAAAAAAAGGTGTTAAAAAGAGAGAGAAAGAAAGTGAAGAGGCGCGTACATAAAAAAACCCGTACGCAAAGTTTTTTCAAAAAAAAGGGAAATGTTGCAAAGAAAAGCCGTAAAAAAATGATTGAAATGGCTTACAAAAAAAATTAAAAAATGTGACGGCTTATAAAAAAATAAAAAATGATGAAAAGCTGCAAGTTTCATGCTTTGTTTTCCCCATCTATCTTGTCTTCTCCCAACTTTGTCAATGTTCATTTTCCGACAAGTATGGGAGAAAGGGGGAGTATTGTGTAGAGTCACATGTCTTGTTCCAGATTTAGAAGTCAGATTCAGATATTCTCCAGACCAGCAGATTTCCAGACTCTACAGTTAGCAGATTCCAAACTCGACATTCAGATTAGTCAGAGTCCAAGTTCGAGGCACTCCATGTTGAGGCCCATTTTCGAGTTCTCCAGAGAGAGACTCATTTTCAGACATGCATATATTTGCGGTCATTTTCAGATGAGCACATGTATGCCATCTTTTGTCATGGTCCCCATCATTCTTCTTGCTTTGTTCGGCCAGAGTTTTCATGTGAGCCATAAGGACTCCAGAGCAGAGGATCATTCCCTATGCCATTGAGGAAAAGGGTTTTCATGTGGTATCATAGGTACACAAGAGCAGTGCACCATTCTCTGAGCCAGATGGGAGAGACCCAGTTCTCCGATGAGGAGACTATTTTCAGACTCCATTCTCCAGCAACCGTGGACTCCGACGAGGATTGCACAACCACGTCCCCTTTTCAATTCAACCCTTTTTAGAGATGGAGCAGTTGTCCACATTATTGTGTCGGGCCAGAGTTCTCCAAGTGGATACACATTTTCCAGTTGCAGTGACTCTGACAGGCGCAGTTCAGAGCACATGCTCTCCGACGAGGAGATTCAGCAGACTCACACTCCAGCCCGTTCATCCTCCTCACCTGCACAACATGAGAAGCAACGTCCTCGACAGCAGCAGTTGTGCGCGTTGGGTTGATATTGTCCGTAGTGTCCTGTAGCGTTGAGTTGAGTTTCTTTCTGTTTGTCCAAGCTGAGCATTGCATGCTCCAGCTTGAGGGGGAGTGTTGGAGTATTTGATGTATGCGTCAGTTATGAGGGAGATGGGTAAATGGATCCCTACAGGATCCATTTACCCTATCCAGTTGTTTAGTCCCACATCGTCCAGTGGTGGGACTTAGAGGCTCTGTGGAGACTATATAAGGAGCCCCAGACCTCCTGTATCAGATGAGAAAAAGCAATGCAAGATATGCCCCTTTGAGGGCTTCTCCCGTAGTTTCATCCCGCTCCTCACGGAGTAGGGTTCCACGTAAAATCATGGTGTTCCATGTTTATTGTTTATGTTCTTATGCTCTGTTTTATCATTCCGCTTCCGCTTCCTATTTTCTAACAATCTTAATGTATAAGCGAAGATCTCGATACATCCAAATGCATGTGTTGAGGTGTTCGTATCTCTCTGTCTTTATTTCATTTTTCATATTTGTCCACTTTATGTAATTTTCCCATGGAGCTTTTCTCCTATATAAGAGAGCTCTAGGGCTACGATGAATAAATAATTTCTATTCTCCCTTTCCACATGGTATAAGCGAGCTTTAGGGATATTCTCGTTGTTACATACTCCCCGATGAAATATGAGTCAAAGATACTGCAACTTCAGCATGATATTTTCACATCGAAGCAGAATGGACAACCTCTCCATATCCTATACACTTCTCTGAGGGGTATGTTTGAGAAGCTTCATGGGTTCATTCCCTTGACTGCTACGTCAGAACAACTCAAGGCGCACAAAGATTCAGTGATGAATGGAGTTTTCCTAGCAGCTCTTGACCTTGAGTATGATTCTGCTCGATCACAGATTCTTACGGATGCCACCATACCTCCAATGGAAGAGGTTTACCGTAGGTTGCGCAGGCTCTCTATCGC
Organism: Ottelia alismoides; assembly: GCA_037367405.1. Taxonomy (NCBI): domain Eukaryota; kingdom Viridiplantae; phylum Streptophyta; class Magnoliopsida; order Alismatales; family Hydrocharitaceae; genus Ottelia; species Ottelia alismoides. The sequence goes on along the minus strand of JAZKJV010008478.1, from coordinate 106,733 downwards.
TCTTGGTGGTGTTACTCAGCAGTTTCAGACCTCCTTGGCTATGGATGCATCTCGTGGTAGAGGAAATTGGTAGAGGATGCTCTACATAATACCGTGGTCGTAGTAACCGCGACAGGGGAGGGGGCACTCGACCCTGCCAACCTTGCACCTATTGCCGTTGGTCTGGACATTCTTACGGGCATGGTGATTGGATCTGGCCGTGAGCAAGGAGGTCTCTATATACTGGTCTATCCCCCATATGATGGAGCTTCATCTCTCCACACTGGATCGGTTTCTCCCTATGTATGACATCTCCGGTTTGGTCATCTTCCTTTGCAAAAGTTGTGTCACGTTCTTCCGCAGATTTCACCTCGCTCTACCTTTCAATGCGAGGCTTCCCAGCTTGGGAAGCACTACTGGTCTACTTTTCATAGTCGTCAGGGTCGCAATAGTGGTATTTTTGAATTACTTCATCTTGATATTTGGGGTCCTAGTCGTGTTCTAGACTATCAGGGACATAGATTCTATCTAGTTGTTGTGGATGTATTTTTCCATATTGTCTTGTGTTTTCCTTCTTAGAAACAAGTCTGATGCTGATCCTGTTATTTAGTCTTCATTAGTGAAATAAAGAATGTTTTCTCTGTGAATGTCAAGTATATTCTTTTCGACAATGTGTTAGAATTTTGTAGCCTTCAACTCTCGCAGTTTCTCAGAACCCTTGGCATTGTTCATCAGACTTCTTGTGCTTATACTTTCCAATAGAATGGGGTAGCTGAACGCAAATATCGTCATCTCTTGGATGTTATCAGGACCCTCTTGATTCATAGTCGAGCTCTTTATTCATACTGGGGGAATGCAAGTTCTAACTACTTGCTACTTGGTGAATCGTATGCCCTCATCTGTGTTGGGGGAGAAGATCTCGTTCTTGATTGTGTTTCTCAGGATCTTTTCTCTCTCACCCCTCATGTATTTGGGTCTGTTGCATTTGTTCATCATACGTCTCTAGGTCATGACACTCTCTCCCAGAGCTGTCAAGTGCGTTTTTGGGGGATATTCCGAGGCTCAAAAGGGATGCCGTTGTATTGATCCTGTTCGAAGAAAATATTATGTCAGTGCGGATGTCACTTTCTTTGAGTCCATTATGTTCTTCTCTCCTACATGTGACAAGCTGACTTCTTCGGAGTCTGGAGAAGAGGTATGCATGCTTTATCTCCGATTTTATCTGCTCCAGCCTCCATTTCCTCACCATCATCTTCACCTCCTCCACCACCACTACCACCACCTCTACCTGCCGCACCCATTTGTTTTCCGCAGGTTTATCAACGCCGACCTCATGCTCATGTGCCTCCTCCATCATCTAGCATGCCCTAAGTATGTTACGAGCACTTGATTTCTACTGATGGCACTTTGGTGATTTTCATTTACAGTAGGATGAGCAGGAGGTCTTAAATGTTCCAGTCTCAGCTACTGAGGAAGTTAACGATCTTGACGTGCTCATTGCCTTAAGGAGAGGCATACATGTACTATGTATCCTCTTGCTTCCCATATTCCTCTTGCACGTCTCTCAGCGGAGTTTCAGAAGTTTATTATGGGCTTGTCTGCTATGGAAATACCACGGTCATATCAGGAGACATTGCAGGTTAGTTAGTGGCGTTTGGCTATGGAGGAGGAAATGGGTGTGTTATAGTCTCGTGGCACTTGGAATATTGTACATGCTCCCCCTGATGCGTCTGTTGTTGGTAGCAAGCAGGTGTTTACGGTGAAACATCGTGTGGATGGTACTGTGGACATGTACAAGGCTATACTTGTTGCTCGTGGACTCACTCAAACTTATGGGGTGGATTATTAGGATACATTTTCTCCAGTTGCACGCCATTCTACATTGAGGATTCTCATTTCTATTGCTGTGGTACGTGCATGGCCTCTATTCCAATTAGATGTCAAGAATGCCTTCTTGTATGGTGACTTGCAGGACGAAGTCTACATGCAACAACCTCCAGGGTTTGCTGCTGAGGGGGAGTCACATATGGTATGCAGACTTCATAAGACCATTCATTGTCTTAAGCAGAGTTCAAGGGCTTGGTTTCAAAAGCTCTTAGAGTTGATTGAACAACATGGCTTTATCAGATCTATTGCAGATCACTCTCTTTTTGTTAAGAGATCCCAGAGTGGTATTGTTGCTATTTTGGTCTATGTAGACGGCATCATTGTTACATGTGATGATGAACAGGGCATTCAGGCAGCTAAGAATTTCCTTGGACAACAGTTTGTGACCAAGGACCTTGGCAATCTTCGTTAATTTCTTGGTCTAGAATTAGCAAGAAATCAGCGTGACATGGTGATAATGCAAAGGAAGTACGGTACTGGTCTCCTAACTGATACGTACATGACAAGATATAGACTTGCTACTACTCCAATGGATCCCAATGCTAAGCTCTATGATGATAACTCTAAGGAAGTTGACAAGAGACGATATAGAGAGCTAGCAAGGAAGTTGTTGTATGTCACAATCATCGGGCCTGACCTATCATTTGTAGTTAGTAGAGTCAGCCAGTTTATGGAACAACCCAGACATGTCCATATGGATGCAATTAACATGAGTATGAGATATCTAAAGTCTTCTCCAGGAGCATGACTTCTGTTCAGAAGAGATACATTTGTCACAATACAGGATGTGCTGATGCAGATTATGCGGGGTGTCCCAAGGACAGGAAGTCCACGTCAGGCTTCACTGTGTTTGTAGGTAGTTCGTTGTTTTCATGGAAGAGTAAGAAACATATAGTTGTGGCTAGATCTAGAGCCGAATCGGAATATAAAGCCATGGCCCAAGGGAGCACCGAAATGATGTGGGTCAGATCCGTCCTAACTGACCTAACTATTGAGGCGACTCTTCCTATGCATCCAATGCGATAACCAAGCTGCTCTGTTTATAGCCAACAATCCAGCCTTCCATGAAAGAACCAAGCACGTCGAGGTAGATTGCCATTATACTCGGGATCTAATTCGAAAGGGACTTATTTCCACTTCTCATGTTGCTTCAGGTGATCAAACTGCAGATATGTTTACTAAATCCCTTACTAGAGGTCCTTTTCATCGTTGTTGTTCCAAGCTGAGCATGATAAACATATATGCTCCAGCTTGATGGGGAGTGTTGAGATATTCATATCTCTCTATCTTTATTTTATTTTTCATATTTCTTCTATCCACTTTATGTAATTTTCCCATAGACCTTTTCTCCTATATAAAAGAGCTCCAGGACTACGATAAATAAACGATTTCTATTCTCCCTTTCCACATCATGGATGCCCTCAAGGTGTATCAAGTACATAAAAAATTCATGAAGTACCTAACCTTAATCATATTGGCTCGGATACCATGTGGAACAAACAAACATGCAAGTCAGATGATGATGATTTACGTGGAAATCCTCTTCAGTAAGAGGAAATAATCACATAAATGTAGACCTAGCATCATCTTTTAGGAGGCTTAGTTCCTCTCTCTCCACGAATAAAGGACGAGGATGTACAATATTTATCAGGTTAAGGTTAAAAGAACTCACACAAAATGCACTTAACCCAGATACAATGTCAACATTGTTTTAATTTTTTCCCTACAAATGGGTAATTTATGTATAGTTTTAGGCGTGGTTTGTGTACTAATATATCCAACCATTTTTCTAATTTTCATTAGATGTATTCAATAAAGTCCATAAATTTGCTTATCCATCTATTTGTCATTGAAATCAACTTTTTAGCGTATGATGATTTTTTATCCAGCAACCTCTTGGTGACTCATTCTTTTGCTTTATCATTGAAGGATCCCATCGTATCAATTTATAAGTCATTTTCTCGTCCCAGTTGCATGCTTATATTAACAAAACAACTATTGAAAGGTCCTGGCTATATCATTTTTCTACTTTTATTTGTTGAGGGGTTTGCTCCATTTGTTTTCTTTTGTCATTTCTTCTTCCATGCGATGTCTTTCCTCGAGATATTTGGTTCAGCTCTCTTTTGTGGAGAGTCTCTTTAGTGGAAGCTTACCACGAGTTTCCAAGAAAATCGTAATTAGATTACTATTTTAATCTTGACTGTTTAAAGATATAAACAGGAAGACTCTTAGGTCAGATGCCATCACATTGAGCATGTGCCTTATCTGCATGAACAAACCTAATGCTCCAGACTCCAGTACACCTTCCATGTAAATTATGACTTCACGTCATGTCTATATCAGAGCCTTGGTGAATTAACATGGCTTATGCTAGTCGAATGGTCGATTGAACCAGTCTCTTCTGTTCCTTCTGCCAAAGAAGGAGGTTATGAGACACGCCGAGGATTTGTTCCCTATTATGCTGTCTAATGTTTATCTGAATGTGGCAAAGGTGCTTGCCAACAGATTGCGAGAGGTTCTTGTCTCGATTATCGATCCTACTCAGACGATGTTCATCCCAGGGCATCACATGATGAATGTGGTAGTGTTGGTGTCTAAGATTGTCGTGGAATGACATAGGAAGAGGAGCAAAGGTCTTCTATGGAAGGTGGATTTCTGAGACTTATAACTGTTTCTATTGGCGGATCGTTTGGTCATCCCTACACCTTAGGGGTTTTCCAAGCGAGTGGATTGCCTGGATAAAAAGATGCGTGACTAGTGCTTCGTATGCAATGTTGATGAATGACATAGAGGAGGGTAGCTTCTTTCAGCCACAACGGGGCGTTAGACAAGGGTGTCGGCTAGCTCCCTTACTTTTTGTGGTGGCGGCAGATGCTCTGGCAAGGACGGCAGTGAGGGTTGATGAGGGTGGTTTCCTAGCATGTTTCCATGCAGGTGGGATTTTGGTTCCTACACTTACATATGCAGACAATCCTATCTTCTTTGTGGAGGGAGGTTCAGTAGCTGTGAAGAGAATGTCCGCCATTCTTAAGCCTTTTGGGCTGGTCTCCTTTTGAAGATTAATCATGCTAATGCCACTTTTGTGCCTTTTGGGATGGATGAAGAGGAGATGACCTGCTGTGAGAGTGCCTTGCATACGCAGAGGGGCTCTCCCTATCACATATTGTGGTTTACCATCTTTGGGCGGTAGACTGCGATAGATTGATTGGCAGTCTGTTATTGAGAAGCTGAAGAAGTTGGCGGACAACATGCTGCATGTCTGTCAAGAGGCCCCCTTATGCGGTTGAAGGCGGTCCTCTCAGCTATCCCAGTGTTTTTATTGTCTTCCGCCTTCTGCCTGCTGGGGTGAAGGAGAATATGGAAGCGATTATGAGACAATTTTTCTGGGCTTCGACCGAGGAGTTGCGGGGGATGCCCTTGGTTTGATTGGAAAAATGTAGTGTTGGCAAGAAGGATGGTGGGCTGGGAATATGTAGGCTGGAGACAATGAATCATGCTCTACTGGTCAAATGAGTGACTCGAATTTGGGTAGGAGGGCTGATTTGCTATGTAAGACCTTGTGCTCTATTTACGTGATTTCACTTGATCCCTTGGTTCCAGATGCTAGTGTTTTGCTGCCGTCCAACTTTTGGAAGGGATTTGCTCCATGCTTCCATGTGTGGTACCACTTTTGAAGCCTATTTTAGGTGATGGCCATGGGTTCGGATTTTGAAGAGATGATTGGATCGGGCATTGTCCCTTGGGGGGTCGTTTTCTGTGTCTTTATGCTTTGGCAACTGACAGAGAATTCTGTCAAAGATTGTTGGGAGAGCGGTAATTGGATACCTCGCTTTCGTATTGAGTTGTCGGACCAACAATTCACGGATTTCTTATTACTGCTTGAGGGTATTGCCAACTGACGGGGGGATGAATGGATCTATCGATCGTTGGTCCTAGAGTGATGGTCGTTTCACTATACGAAAAGCCTATAAGGCTTTCTATCATATGTAGATTTAGGATTAGGTGTTGATGTTGGATCGGTTCACTGACTTGTGGAACTGGAATTTACCATTACGCATCCAGATTTTTATTTGGTTGCTGCGAATGAATCATCTTATGACAAGGGATATAAGAGTGTGGTTCTTTCATAGGTGTGACAACACTTGTTTGCATTGCACAATGATAGAGGAGAGTATTGATCATTTATTCTTTGCAAGCCCTGTGGCTAGGAAGGTGTGCGATGCGGCGAACGTGGAGAGGGTTGTGGCCGTGGACTGGGGTGATTTCTGGTAATCCATGGACGCTCTTGGAAGTGGTAAAAGTCCAACCAAAGTATGGGTGACTTCTATCCTGGTTTGTTTGGCTTGCTCGGAATGGTTCTGTCTTCCGAGGGGAGCGAACGTATATGTCAAATATGATTGAGCACGGAAAGATATTACGGAACTTTTGGTCCTTGTAAATGTTTTTTACTATAAATATATAGAAGTTAGAGGGTAAGCATCGTCTCGACATCTTACCCTATTTTTCCTCAAAAAAGACATGAGGATCCCATATAATTGTTCACATAATTTAGTTGCTAAAATTAAGTGCGTTTATGCGGTTGGTCCATGGAGCACATCTATAAAGTTCAATTTTGAATCCCATTAAGCATGATTATGGTCACCTGTAGGAGTGAACTATTTGATGTATATGTCAAATATGATTGAGCACGGAAAGATATTACGGAACTTTTGGTCCTTGTAAATGTTTTTTACTATAAATATATAGAAGTTAGAGGGTAAGCATCGTCTCGACATCTTACCCTATTTTTCCTCAAAAAAGGACACGAGGATCCCATATAATTGTTCACATAATTTAGTTGCTAAAATTAAGTGCGTTTATGCGGTTGGTCCATGGAGCACATCCATAAAGTTCAATTTTGAATCCCATTAAGCATGATTATGGTCACCTGTAGGAGTGAACTAGTTGCTTATACATGATAGAAAAAGCCAGATATTGAGCATTGTGCTATTGACATTATCTTTTTTCCGTCATTTGTTTCAGATCTCAGCATATTATTTTTCTATCGTTTTTTCTTTGCTTTTTTTTATAAAAACATCTTTTTTAAATAAGAATGCTGATGGTGTTGGCACAACCAATAACTCACTTATCCACATGCGATATCGATGGTCACATTATAGCTGAACCGGGATAACTTAGTTGTCATGAAGATTGATCAGTCCACCCAAGGACACATATTTCCCTTTTTGTTGCTTCTTGTTTATGCGCTACTGTTTGATCCTTGAAGAAAAGGGTATTAACTTTAGGTGGATAAATACGATCTAGTTTCACATTGCTCATTGCCCTTGTTGATTTGGACATAGAAGATGTTATCGTGATAAGAATAAGCTTTTATCAGCGCAAGCTGATGTGCACCCTTATGTTTAACCACTGTACCTTTTTTTACCCTCCAAAAGATGGACACCCTAACTTATATATTCAAAGAATTAAGGAATGACATGGAACGTTTACAGAGACCAAGACTCGTAAAGGACCATGGCATACTCAATTACATTCTCAGAATATAAAAAAAAACCGTCGCCGACAGTTGCGCGAGGGCCGGATCTCAAGGAGGCCGTAACTGCCAGGCGTGGGGGAGGGGGCGGACTTGGCGAGGGGACATTCACACCCCTATATATGACTACCTCCATAAGGGGGGAAGATCATCCAAGAACAACCTCGCCATAGGGAGCCCTCTCCCATCCGTATTTCTCCATCTCTCTCTCTCGATCTACCCCGTAGTCGTTCTCTCGTAAGCCATACAGAAGGGCGTACCTGGAGATGACGCAAATGGTATCAAAGCCAATTTCCCTCTGATAGTGGAATGGGCTACCCGAGAGGTGGAGCCACCCCTACAAAGAGATAGGAGGAAATGACTACCCGGAGCGTGCAGCCGCCACTGTCACAGGGAATAAGTGATGTGCCATGTCGCAACAAGGACGTTGCGAATTTAAGTGGGGGAGGTTGTAACACCCCAACCCCAAACATAGTGCCATACCTAAAACTCACGAAGTGTGGGTGTTGTTTATAAGCGGTGGGGATTACTACTTGTCAACTTAGGCTTAAGCATTTTGGGTAGTTGCCAACGGGTCCATTTAGATCCGTACCCAACAAATTGTCAGTGCCAATTTTCCTCGATAACGAACCGGGGACCTAAGCCCGGGACGTTACAAATGGTATCAAAGCCAAATTCTCTCTGATAGTGGAAAGGGCTACCCGAGTGGTGGAGCCACCCCTACAAAGAGGTTGGAGGAAATGGCTACCCGGAGCATGCAACCGCCACTATCACTGAGAATAAGTGATGGGCCATGCCGCAACGAGGATATGGCGAATATAAGTGGGGGGGGTTGTAACACCCCAACCCCAAATATAGTGCCATACCTAAAACTCACGAAGTCTGTGTGTGGTTTATAAGTGGTGGAGATTATTACTTGACAACTTCGGCTTAAGCATTTTGGGTGGTTGCCAACGGGTCCATTTGGTCCCGAACCCAACAAGTTGTTAGGGTCAGTTTTCCTCGATAACGGATCGGGGACCTAAGCCCGGAACATTACAATCGTTCCTTCCTAACCAGATAACTTAGACATGAGCCAACACCTTTATCCTGCCCTCATTAGAGCCACTCCAATTGCTCCAATTGCTGCTCACAGAATCCCAGAATGCGACATCATCCTCAAAATGCAAGCCAGGCAAGCTCGCCATGTTCCACATCCTCCTGGACTCGGGGCACAAAAAGAGTAGATGGTTATTGGTTGGTAAATTCATGGGCTTCCCCACACTGAACACATATCTCATCACACCCTGGGAAAATCCTGATCCTCCTTGCCTATGTCAAAATTCGTCCCTTAGCAACCACATGAATACTTTAATCTGTGTCAGAATCTTCCACTCCCAGTCCCAGATCCATGCAGTCCCGTGACACAATCCCGGGATCAGAAAGTATCTCGTATGCTTTCTTGACTGAGAGTGAGCCATATCTCCATTCTAGGAATCCCATCCCTCAGATGGACCCTCCAAATCGGTGAGCTTGTCCAACATGCCCATGAACTCCACTACTCTTTGATTAGAGAGCTCAGAGGCGAAAAGTGGAGTCTAAGTCCCCCTCAGCCAAGACCTCCGCTATGCATCCTTATCCCGTGCCAAAGAAAGCAATCGAGGATAGAGATTGCACAAAGCTCTCTCCACCGTCTAGTCATCCTTCTAGAAAGAGAAGCCACGTCCATCCCCCATCGGACATTGTGAAACAACCACTCCGGCATAGTCGAACAAATACTCTTCCAGAACGTAGAGGTGGACACCACAACATCCATGCTCGCATATAAATCTGACAAAATCCTGTAAATAAAGTAGGTCCGATTCATCACCTCATATCCTGACAATCCATTCCGCAAGCATGGCCTTATTAATTTCCGCTAACTGCAAGCTCCCAGTTTCCCTTTGCCACAGGTCTCATCATCACATCCCACTGCCAGTGGGATCCCCATGTCCCCGAGGAGGATCAAAAGAATCACCTCATCAAAGACTCCGTGGGCTTACAGACACCAACTGGCAGTATTTGTGAAGATAAGAATACATATATAGTTGAGAGCACTGCCCTTACCAACACCAATTGCTCACCCCTAAACGGGCCTTCGGCTTAATTTTCTCACTAGGGATTAGAGGTTGATGTAGATCAGCAAATACAATTTCGTTCACCACTTTTGAAGGCAACATGGAATCTGTCTGAAATTGGTTAAGATTGAACTAGGCTCAAGATATCTGTTTTTGGTTGTGTTTATCTGTCCTCCAGTTTCTTATTCCATTCTCACCTTTTCTTTAAAACTTTACTGTCGAAGTCATCAAATATCATTCCTAGAAACAGCTGAAGTTTTTCATCAGTTTGTATGCACTTCATCACCTATTCAACCGTCATTGCAGGGGAAGATAGTCCCTGCACGGGGACCTGCCGATTTCGGATGGGATCCAATATTTCAACCTGACGGCTATGACCAGACGTGAGCATTACCTTGGATTCTGGTTCTGCGAATCCTATTGACCACAGCAGTTAAGTAACCTCCCACCTCTCATTTTTCTGTTCAGTTACGCAGAGATGCCGAAGGAGGAGAAGAACAAGATATCTCATCGATACAAATCCCTTGCGTTAGTGAAATCCCACTTTGCGATGGCAGGTTACTCCTTCGAAATGTAGTACTTGTGCATGGACGCTCTTCGCCGTTGGATCTCTTCAGTCATTAGTGGAGAGTATCAGCATCGATCAATACAAATTTCGGTTCTCATCATTCAGCATTGGAGACTAAGAAGAGATGGAAAGTTGGGTTTATGCAAAGTAGTTGCAGTTTGGATTCTTTGATCAGAAGGTGTAATCCATTAGCAGAATCACTTTCTGCGCTAAAGTTGTCATGAATTGTAATCTGATATTTGTTCGTATTTATTTGTTATAATTATATTCGATACATCAATTTTCTACAAGGCATAAGAAACTATTTAAAGTAAATGGGAGTAATAAAGATCGAAATCAAAAGTAGGACCCTGTTAGATGAGGGATAATGTTTGGGACAACGGAACTTTATCGTAAAATAAATAAATTTTATCCTAAAATTAGTTATTTCGGGATAAAGTTGTGATTACATCATCTATTAATTTTGTAAGCAATATTTATTCTTTTATTATCCTTCAAACAAAAATAAACAAGAACGATAAATAAATCTCATTTATCTCTTAGTTCTCTATTTTTTTATCCCTTATTTGCAAGAATTTTAAGATGCAATGCCAGTTTCTTTTCATAGTCATTAAATATGATTAGAGAATATAACTGTAAAAAAACTTAGGTATGTATTTTGACACTGCTATTTTTTTGATAAACGACCACCGATCATTTCCTAAAAAAGAAGAGCCCATGAGGGAGTACAGATCTAAAAAGTTTGCCGATGCTCAAAAATAGAGACGTCATACAAGATAGAGCATGATAAAAACAGGAAAAAGTTCTAATCACCCTCCGGCCCGGTATTTAGTACAATCGGGGAGTTGTCGAAGGGTGGATAAAAAAAAGTTCAGAAAGTTCTTATCAGAAAATGGATGTCTGGAAAGGGTACATCGAACATGCTGAATCATCAAGACTGAGGTCTGGTTGCTCTTTGCATTTATAGATAGTGCTACAGCAATGGAATGACTTGCTTGTAGCAAATGTTTAGTAGAGATTTTTTTAGTAAAATTATCGTACTAATTTTAAGTAGACAATATTATTAATCAATTAATAAAATTCAAACAAATATTTTTTTAAAAATATGTTGTAACAATGATATGTGGCAATGGATTCTGTAACAGTGGTAACAAAAACTGACATGTGATTAATTTGATCACTGCACAAAATTTGTTGACAAAAGCATTATAGCCAAATAATTGTGACAACCAAGTGTTCGTTGACACTACCATAGTGATGAAAATTAATGACATAATGTCTAATGAATGTGTATCGATATATCTCTTTTTTTGTGCCAACCGAAAATTCGTTGGAGGAAAATCTATAGTTTAAATTTTCCATTGCCTACTAGAGTAATTTTTGTAGAGATATGATATACACATATATCACTGTATTTTCCCTGTCCAAAATACACTTTGATTTAAAAGTCGAAATATGAATAAAATAGATATAATAACAAGTTGAGTGTTGATATATTCATATTTGACCGAATTCCCCATCTGAATCAGAAGCTGCAATAATTAAATTGAGCTCATTTTCCGTGCGTCTGCAATCTTATTTATTTTTCTCATCCTTGTAACAATGCAGGGATTGAAATATGATATTTTGGATGCGATTATTATTATTATTTATATGACAAGAATTCATACTTACCAACTGCCATCGTGCCAAATTGTTAAATATACCATTACATAAATGTCATGTTAAATATGCTTCAGCATAGATCTAAGAAATACGCATATTATTTTTGATAAAAAGTTTAAGCACCATTAAATATAGATGTCTTGTTAAATATAGGTGTGCCTATTGAGCCCAACGAGTCGAGTCGACCCCAACTCGGGCTCGAACTCGATAAGAAAATTTGGGCTCAGACTCGAGCTCGATAAGGTTCGAGCCCTGGAAAGCTGGCTCGAGCTCAAACTCATGAGTTCAAGCTAGCTCACCTGCATCTTAATGAGCCATGATCCTAATGAGCTGGTTCATGCACCTCTTACTGTGCTTGCTCACGAGCCTCTTAACAAGCTGACTCACTTAGGCCGATAGGCCACATACTATATATTAGCCAAAAGGCCAAGAAAGGTATGCTTTGTATAAGGGAGGAGTTGGTTTCTATATAAAGCTGCTCTGCCCCCTTTACTTCTCAAGCTCAACCGATGTGGGACTAAAACATGTTTCAAGTTCATGCTCTCATCGACTTATCGAATCGAGTCGATCCCAACTCAGGCTCGACTCAATAACCCTAACAAGCTAAAAACCCAACTCAAGCTCGGGATCGATAAGCTTTCGAGTTGTCTCACGAGCTCTTAACGAGCAGAGTCCGAGCTCAATAGATACCCCTAGTTAAATATGATTGTAAGATGAGATGTAGAAAAATTACTTATATAGTTAACAAATACAAGGTCTAATTTCTCAAGGAAGTATCTCGTCCAAATCATTAGTGTGATGGACATGTTATATGCAATCTACTCAGCTTCGAGTGTACCTTCAGCTCCACAACTATGTTTCTTACTTCTCTTTGAAAAGAAATACAAAAGGAAGAAGAGAAGAAAAATAATCAAATGTGGATTATCTTCATCCATTACCCGTTCAAAATCCGCAACAGAATATCCTACCACTTGAAATGACAATGTTTAATTGGTTATTTCAACTATACGACAATTTCAGATATCACATAATCCTCTTTATGACCATTCACTATACGAGCCCATGATTCCTTTTCCAAGTCACACACTTCTACTTAATCATCTTTTCATCACAAATGGTGTCAGGTTTGGAGTAAAAAAACTATTTCGCATTTCAAAATTTTCCAGAGTTGTATGGATGTATTTTTCTTGATTTAGACTCAACCATTTTGAATTGTATGCAAGAACTTTACTTTATTGATATCTTTGAAGAATAGATTTGGTATTTTGGGGGATCATAATTCTCACATATTCTAATGTGTTTTTCTTGGGGGAAGAACACTCATATATAGACATTCTATGACATATACACCCATTGCATTTGAGTTCGTAAAGTTCTGCCTTCAAAGCTTATGATGCAAACATTCAAATCTTTTATTAATACTTATTATCATATGCATTTAAAATCATTGAAGTCATTATTCATGTAGCACTAAATTCTTCAAGTCTACCTATTTGATCAAATGTACTTATCCTTTGGGATTGTCAATCCATCTACTAAAAAGAAAAGAAATAAAATAGTAATAGAGCAAATATATCCCAAAATCTGGGGTAGAATGATAGTAACATCTGGTACTTGACACTTTGATGATGATGATAATAAAAATAATAGTCATACACGACCAGACAATAATTTTTAATACATTAAATTACGTAAATCACATCTGCAAGGCTAATATTTTCATTTTAATGGAAAAAATACACCATCACCAACAAATTATCATAACATAGAGACGGCAGCCATTAAAATGTTGATAGGCCCTAAATTTTAAGATGATTTATGTAAGTTAGTCCTATATACATAATGTCTAACTTTTTCTAGTATTTTTTGTGATTGAACCCGATCAACGAACTCAAGCAGAAATCATTCAAGAGAAAAACACAAACACAATAGCACCATATATACACAGTGGTTCAACAAAATGCCAACTCTACTGATTACACCGGTTTTTCTCTATATTCTCACAAAAATATTATGGGATTATAACAAGTGGCGACCCTCACGAACCATTCGGATAGGGGGTTAACCCCCCACTTTGGGAGAACTTTCCCTCAAAATCCATATTTCTCTCTCTTGTGGGACCCACTCTCTCTTATTTAATACATTAAACAATTTATTTCTCTTTCATCCATTCCAATAAAAAAAAAATATTATAGCATCTTATTATCTAAAAATTATAAAATACTCAACGTCTGCTCACTTTTCCGAACTTCAATACAATCACATCACAACAAATCCTCTCAGCGTCAAACACTCTATCCAAACACCAAACCACAAAAACAGATTACCCTCCCAAGGTTATCCTAGAGTAACCCTTTATCCAAACACACCCTCATGGAAATCCTAAAAACCACCTTGCTAGGGTTACGGGAAGATACATCAACAAAATTGACCACTCATATACAAGTACCAATCATTTGTTTTACAGAAGAAACATAGTATGATAGTGTTCCCAACTTGATAGACTCATGTAGTAGTAAACTCCATCCAATCTAAATGACATTGCTCATGGCTATCAATCAAATCCACAGTTGCAGAAACTGTTACATACATGTGAAACTCCCCAAAAGCAGATTCGAAAATCCAGAAAATCCAAAGCCGAAATCAAGCCTTATCTCATGTTAGTATAAACCTTTTGCCTCGATCGCATTCAGTCATATCGGGCTATTCCACCATTTAAGCAAAGATATAAAGGAACACCATATCGATCACATTCATAGTCATATCGGACAAAATATAGGCGGCATAACCAAGAGCATGATACCATCGAGAAATGTAAGAAAGGCCGTCTACAGACGATTCAGCAGTAGGGCACACCTATAAGCGCTGAATCAAAATGTCTCGTAGAAGTTCAGCTTTAATAGGAAAAAAAGGGGTTAGAGGATATGATATTACATCATGCAAAAACAATAAGGGATGTAAATCCTAATCATGACAATCAACGATCAATTGAGATAGAAGCAACATATCGATGTTTAATCTCTGCGCATCTTGATATTAACAGGCCTTTCTTTGTAGGATTTGCCAATTGTTGCTCTCCGTGACGGTCTTCCAGTTGAGGACCCTTGCACTTCTTGATTTTGAGACTGAAGGGAGCGTCTTTCATTGCCAACGTCCTGCCCCTTTATACCCAGTTCTAATTCCTCAATTGTTTTGATCGCAACTGAGGTTGGGCATGGAGAATTGGACTTGGAATCAAACTGACTTGTTTGCACATCTTTGTTGTCCAACTCTTTCACTGGGGCTTCTTCGCTATGCATCACTACTTTTGATGTGGTTTTACCCATATGCGATTTGTGGTTACTGGGACACCTTCCTGCATTTTGATTCACCACAAACCATCAACTCATCACGATATGTTTTGACGGTTCAAAATTAAATTACAGCAGCAAAAACAATAATCTGGGTATGAGACATTTTTTTAAAAAAAGACAGATATAATGATAACAATTCTTGACAAAAATGAATCAAAACTTTAAAGAGATTTACTGTTTAGTTTCATTCTTTTCACTGTTAGAGTTGGATATATGGGGAGCCTTTTCAGCAGTCTGGTCTTCTACTTTCTCCAGGTTAGGAATGCCAGACGAACTAGAAGACATAGGAGAATCTGCATGCACAGCTTGGTCTTTGCTATGCAAAACTTCTGGACGTGAAAGGCTTTCAATGCCCTCTTTGTTTAGTTGGGATTTGGAGCTGCTAGACCGCAATCTCCTGGATCTTCTGCTTTAACATATTATTATCATTTACTTTCATTAACTGGGATGCATCATGCAAAAGTGGAAGGTGAAAACAACTGATAAGTTGCTACATGATCTAAACTCTATTTTGTTGAGTTAAACATGAAAAAAATATATCTTTTGATGGCTTGATGAATGCTTACTACCTATTGTCATCCTTTTCTTCCTCTGCTTCTTGGCAAATTGTAGTAGTAGATGACGCTGCAAAACAAATCATTGAATAAAGCTTAATGACAAAAGTGAACATACTTTTCTCATCCCTGAAAGCAAATACGCAAAGATAACCAAAAATCACAATAAGGTTGCTAAAAGCACCATTTTGTGTATCTTCACTGACAACATTACGATCAACATCTGATGCTCGTTTCCTCTTCGAATATTTTGTCCCACCAGCAAGATGTTCTTGTTCCATAGCATTATCCTTGTTCAGCTCCTATCAGAAGGTAGAAACTATGCAATTTTCCTTTCATGCAATTTAGACAGAGAAATTATCTTTGGGATATGTACCTCGTCATCAGTGCTCACACACAATCTCTTGTCCGTTTTGTTCTTCGTCTGTTAAAAGATGCACAGGCAATTTTCAGCACTAATTAACTGATTAACTACCGACTGATCGGCTCACATCATCCTAATAGGCTCACCTTCAGCCCCAATTTTTTGGGTTTCAATGCTGCTTCTGCGCATCCCAGTTCACGCCGAAGTGTTTTAAGCTGTTTATTATTTACATCAGATATTTGTTTCCTCTTTGAAAATTTTGTTCCACCAACAAGATGTGGTTCATCTTGTTCCATCACACTCTCCATGTTCAGCTCCTATCATAAAGTAGTATGTAATTTTTCTTTCATGTGATTTAGGTAGAGAAACAATTATTTGGGATAAATACCTCATCACCAGTCCGTGGACAAAATTTCTTGTCCATCATGTTCTTTGACTGTTAAAGGATGCAAAATGGGTAATCACAACTAATTAACATACAAATCTACCAAACGATTGATACACTTAATCCTAGTTGCTCACCTCCAGCTCCAAAGTTTTGATTTTCAATGCTGCCTCCGTGCACCCCAGCTCATGTCGAAGCATCTTAAGCTGTCCATTAACAAGAGATAGAAGAATATCACTTCCTCAATTCTGTTTTAAGTTCTCATCTGGTCGAAAAAAAGGATCTGAAAAATTACCTTATCTTTCCCCATGTTAAGCTCCTGAGATTCAAAAGAAATAAAGAGAGACGTTAATCTAAATAATGAAGGAAGTGCAATGAAATCAAAAAATTACGCTGCTACTGATAAGAGAATGGGTAGAACGAACCGCGACCATCTGGGAATTGGCATGAGCAAGTTGCCAGTTTTGCACTTGAAGTTTGTTGATAGCAGTACGCAGTTTCTGCAACTCCATATTTGCATGCTCTATTGCTAAACTGGAGACACAATGTATCATAATAAGATATTCAAACTAAAATCCAAGTGGCATCTGCAAAATTAACCGAACTAGGAACTATAATTCAACATATGAACTCACTTTTTCTCTCCAAGAAGCCGTAACAAAGCTGTATTTTCCTAGATTTGCAACGAGATCAGATCAAGATAGGTTTGTAGACAAAGTAAAATCTTGCAATCAAACATTTCCTCACCTTGAGCAGCTGTGCACAGTCCTTCTCCACGGACACCATGAAAGAGGGATTCTTGTCGGTAAGCGGCTTCATCCCAGGCATGTCCCGCATCTGCAGGTTCGTGATATCGGAGAGCCGCGTCCGCCCCCCAAACAGAGGCAATCTCGGAACCATTGACGCCGCCAAGACGTCACCATCTGCCTCAAGACCAACCAAAAAAACTCCAATCTAAGCGCAACAAAGCCTAAGAACCACAAAAATATCCCATCTTTCTGCGGAAAGAAGGTTCTCAAACACCGAAACTCGCAAAAGATCGCGACTTGGAGCAGGGAGAAGATCCAAAACGGCGGAATTGGGGTAAATACCTGTCTTACCGGGCCGCAGAACGCCGTCCCGTGCCATTACTGGAGCCCTAATCCGTCGATATCGCTTTCGCCGAGCAAGAAGAACCCTAGTTTTCTTGGGAGCAAGAGTTGGTTCGGCAGTGGAGAATGGTGGGGGTTGCAACGGCTACCGAAGAAGGGCTTTGAGAGGGCGGTCTTTTCAAATATTGGGTTGGTAGGAGCCAACACTCAATAGAGGGGCTTGAAGACAAGAAGAGAGTTCTTTATACCAAGCATTTTTTTATGGTTAGATCTAATTTTGGTTAGAAGGTCAGATGATATTTTACGTTCTTTAGTCGAAAGGGAGGATTAGAGAAATCTTATTGACTACCACTTTCTTCAGACCCTCAGGAAAAGCATGAAAAAAAACTCAAATGGGAGTTCTAGTTAAAGCCCTCTGTCACCCTCCCCAGTAATCCATTCTCGATAGAAAGAGCGATCCGACACTTATGGTGCCTCGAAGATGAAGAAGCGAGTTCTTTATACCAAGCATTTTTTAGTGGTTAGATCTAATTTTTGTACGAAGGTCAGACGCCATTTCACGTTCTGTTATTCGAAAGGGAGTATTAGAGAAATCTTATTGATTACCGATTTCTCCAGACCCTCAGGAAAAGCATGAAAAAAGGCTCGAATGGGAGTTCTAGTTAAAGCCCTCTGTCATCCTCCCCAGTAATCCATTCTTGATAGAAAGAGCGATCTGACTCATATGGTGCCTCGACCATAAGCCACCAAGCGAAGAGGCATGACCCGACCTCCTCTGATCGCTTTGACAACCTAAAGCCTTAGCGCAGGGGGCACTTCCCTAGTTATGGCTCGCTTCTTAGACGCTCACTCCCGCGTCACTTAGATGCTAAGACAAGTACATGCTGACCAGAGGATTTAAAGGTTGACAATATCAAATAGAACTCACCAAAAATCCACCAAATATTATTGCAATATAGAAATACATATTATGAATATTAAAGTGATATATGTACATATAATCTTTTAAAATGAATACATATATTGCAATCTATATAAAATGGACATGATAACATAAGGACAGATCCATACCAGATCACATTTCATAATGGCAAATCATATCATATGTAGATAAGATGTTCATAAGTGAGAGTTGCTCACTATTGTCCACCCTTTCTCTCGAGAAGGCCAAGAAATGAGAGGGTAAGAGATTGAACCATACATACATGGGGAGATGGCAAAACTAAACATGATTAAGTGGTATATATATATGTTTTTTTGGAGGTAAACCAACATAATATAGTCGTATAAAAAGGGATTTAATTGCTCTTAAGTATACACCTTTCCCAATAAAAAAGGATCACTATAGTGATATGGTTTATGGGTCATTAGACCCTAATACCCACGCCCTCATAAATAAAAAAAGATCCATCAAATGCTCAATATCATCAAAGCTCCACATGAAATGTTGTTGGAGGGTTCTTCTCTCAATAATGAGGTTCTAGGTACCTCTTCCATTTGAATTTAGAGCAAGATTAAATCTAAGGTAATTGAAAGGGAAGGATTCTTCTTTACATCCAAAAGAAGTGAGAAGAGGAGTTAGGAGGGAAATAAAAAATGACCTAAATGTTAATTTGTGGAAGTTTATTTTCAAATCAGAGATGGAAGGAAAGATTTTGTAAAGTTTTCATATGGTCAAAAGTACAAAATCATGTATCTTCAATGAATATAAAGAGGTCATTATCAATTGAATATCGTGGACCCATATTGCAGAAATCGGGTAATCGATATTTGATTGGCGGGGTCATTGACTAAGGATTAATTGACAGTAGGATGACTATTAGGATTTATTCGGCCATTAGTCAGTTTTGATTTTTTAATTATTTCATCATTTTTTATACATATATTCTTATATATTTGCATAGATTTGTACATTTTCTATACTACTATATTGACTTTAAATATAACATTAAACATATTAGAATAAGTTGCTTTTAAAAAACAAAAAATAAATAAAAAAATAAAAAAATTCTATGTAACAATCAGCCGAGTAGTCAGCCCGATTAGTCAGGTTGACTGATTAATGGCCAACTAGTCCTACTCGAGTCGGCTATCCCTGACTCGATTAGTCGGACCGACTAATCGGACTAGTCGGCCGAATTTTACAACAATGTCGTGGACCTTCATAAATTATTTTTCAATTAAATCATAAATTGGTTTTTGTACAAGGTAAGATGAAGCCATCTTTTATAGGCATTTTGGAGGTGGGTTAGAACAAGCACTGGTATATTGATTAGGAGAGTGGAAATTGGGTTCACTTGTATAATTCTTCTTGATGGTCCAAAGTAAACTTTGAGAAGATTGTTAATATTTTTAGAGATTTTGACAATTCTTAGAGAAAGTGCTCGAAAAGTTTAACCAAGCCTAAGCATTGAAAAAGGAAATAAGTCCCCTTTTAGGGATTTTTCTGATGCGGTAATCCAGTAGTCAAATGTGGATCTATGCCTAAGAAAATCAGAATGAGAGGCTTAGAAAATCTAGAAATCAGGGTCTTGGTAATTATTTTAGTAGATGTGTTTAGAAGACTAGCTAATCCATAATTTTCAACGAGAACCATTGAGCCTTTATTTAGAGAGGAGAATAGTATTAATAGTATTTATTTGCAAAGAGTTTTGGATGATTAGCAAGAGAAGCAAATAATATTTGTGAAGGAATCTAGAGTTTTTATTTTTATCTCTAAAGAATTTCAAAACATTGTGATAGGAGAAACGGGCAACAAGCTGCACGGTAATCCTAAAGAATTTCTAGTTCCTTTTACTCTTGAATTCACAATTAAATGCTCAACTTTGTCAATCCAAAGTTAGTGCTGAAAGTATTCTTTAGGTATATGGAGTTATTTTTATTTCAACGTTTTGTTCAGCAACAATTTGTTTGTCTAAGGATTGTCGCCTAATAATTTTATAGGAATTGATATGATTAGTGACAGCCGAGAGTTTCCAACTTCAGAGAGGATTCCCCTGCTGTAATACAAAAGGTGGATATATTACACGGGACCGCCTGCTAGGGGGGCCTCCGTAGGGCCCCCTACGAGGGCCGGGCGGTCCCGTGTAATACACCACCTTTTGTATTACAGCAGGGGATCTGATCTCTTCCACCTTAGGCTCGATCACGGACTTTTCACCCTTATTAGTTGGCTTTCCAAATGAAACCACCATTTTCAACCAACTCATGTTCTTTGTGGGCTTCCTAATTTTATTCTTGAGAAAACACCAAAAACTGCCCAACAAGCATGACAAAGCACAAGGAGTTTGTGACATCTCTTCATTTTCTTCTATAAGTATAACAGAGCCAACCTTTCCTGCAAACACATCTTCCGTGAGAATTTCTATCCCACCATAATACTCGTGTACTAGCACATTATTCATACACATATTCTACTTGTAATGATCCTCTTAACTCAGAACATGTTCATAAATGATATAAACATATCAACAAAGCAACAAGATACGCACTAAGAATCCTTCAATAATACATCTGAATGTGCAGTGGAGTACCTTAAAAGTGCACTGTACACAACTTTAGTGACTTGGAATGCCTATAAAAGTGAGTGTGTACTACATTAAAATGCCACTAAAACTAATTACTTAAACCCTCACATGCCATACTTTCCAAGTGCCCTATCACACATCAGCTATATATAGCTCCACTACTGATATAATCCAGAACTATTCTTCTGCTGTGTCCTTTGATTCTTTCTTCCCCTTAATTATAAATTCCCAAACAATGGACAAGGAGCTAATCTTAGCAATCATGGCCATTAGATTGATATATGCAGGCATCCACATAATTACAAAGGAGGCATTCAATGGGGGTATGAATACATTTGTGTTGTATTTATAGGCAGGCAGCAGCTTCCCTTCTCTAGTCCCAGGATGCATTTTCAAGAGGTTAGAAATCATATCGATTCCTACATATCATACATAGCCTTTAAAAAGAAGAAGCATTTTTAATACTTTCCTGAATTTCCAGGAAGAATATCGAGAGGAATGTTCAATCTGCTTCCTCTAGGACCATCTTCAAGATGTTCATGCTTGCCTTAGTAGGGTACTATTTTTTTCCTCAAAATCCTCCATTTCATATATCCTTTTCTATCTTTTTGTATATATGTAAAGTAACAAGAAATTTTATCTTACTGATAGGATCTCCGTAAGCTTAAACACATCATCTAAGGCTATCAAATACACTTCATCATCACTATCTGCGGCTACGGAAAATACGATTCCTGTCATCACTTTCATCCTGGCCGTTCTGTTCAGGTAAATCGACGTGAATCCCGTGATACTACTGCTTAGATGATACCCCATTCTCATAGATGGATGAACATCATGACAATTGATGGATTAAGATTTAAGGCATATGGACACAAGTTATATATATGATGATATTGTGGTCATGTAACAGGATGGAGACTGTCAAGTTGAAGAAACTGTCAGGGATTGCCAAGATCCTGGGGGTGGCATTGTTCTTAGCAGGAATAGTAACAATATCTTTGTACAGAGGACCACATCTAAGATCGTTGAATCCTCATCACTTCTTTGGAAATGAAAACAGCAGCTCTACTGACCACGGCAGCTCTCCATCTACCAGACAATGGATTACAGGATGCTTTCTAATGATTGTTGCTAACATAGAATGGTGCTTGTGGTTGGTATTACAGGTAGCAGAAATTCCTTGTCCCGATAACTAAGACTTAGATGCCAAACTAATGCGAGTAACAATTCATGCAAATCTTCTGTATTGCAGAAAGGATTATTAAGGAGTTCCCCTCCAAGCTCTTATTCACATCTCTCCAGGTTATGTTCAGTGCATTTCCAGGCATTCGTCATTGCCTTGGTTGCTGTGAGAGACTTTTCACAATGGAAGCTAGGCTTCGACCTCCGCCTAGTATCGGTAGTATATTGTGTAAGTATATTTTACATATATGCAAATAACACATACTTCTTTTTCTAATGGAAACTCTAGTTTGCTATTACTTTGGTTATGTATGCTAGAAACTTGATGGGATCTAATTTCAGATGTATAGTCCTTTATAGCCAATCAAGCAAAAAAGAAAGAAAGAAAGAAAACATGGTATTTTAGATGATGCAACATTTCCTTACCAGTTAGATGTTTCAGTGGATGAAACTTTGCACAATAAAAAATGACGAGTGAGAATACAACATGCCTTATTTTTCTCGCTACCTACCATGGTTGATAAACATAGAGGATGGTCCTTATATAACATTTATATCTTGAATCTTTATATGTACAACCTGCAAAAGCATCATCATGTAATGCCTTCATTTTTTTAATGAATATCAATTTCTTTCAGGGAATTTTGATCACCGGACTTTCAATTTTACTTGCAAACATGGTGCATCGAAAGAGTAGGCCCGGTCTATTTGGCCGCCACCACGCCGCTGACCATCGTGATCACACTGGCCTGCTTGTCGTTTGTTCTGGGAGAAACGATCCAACTCGGAAGGTGCTGCGGGTTCAATCCATGCAGATCGCTGAGAAGCTTTAAACAATTCCACCAGTTTTTGATCTTGGCATTCTTCTTGCAGTGTCATAGGTGGGATTCTGATGGTTGGAGGTCTTTACAGTGTTCTATTTGGGAAGAGCAAGGAAAATGCAGACAGTAGCAATTGAAATCGAATCAAATGATGGAGTATGCTCGGAGGGAGTGGATCCTGCCATGCATGATTGTTCAAATAAGAACATGGAGATAAATCCATGACTTGTATATCATGAGGATTTTAGGTACTGACAAATCCTATCATCTCTTGGGTTGTTCTCCCCTTACCATCTCCTGCCCATGTATTTTTGAAAAAAAGAGAGCAAAAAATGCACCTTTTTTTAGTGGATGCAATTGATTGATAGTCCATATAAACTTGTCTGCCTGGAATATCAGTTCTATGTGAATAAAATTGTAGGATATGGTGGTTGATGAACACGTCTGATATGGTGTCTAAAAAGATAGACAATGTTGCCGAATCAATCGGGTGAAATCCACAGAAAATTTTGTAATTTTTATTATAAATACTCTTAAACTAATGTGTATATGGTAAGTCCCGGAGTGTTGAACTCAAGGAGACAAACTGTAGAAACTAGCATTAAAGTAGTAGTGTAAACTTTTTGGGATTTTATGAAGATTTTATAATTTTTTTATATGGATTTAGATGTTTTTATTTATTTTTTTGTTGTTTTATATACCTATAGGATGAAGTAGTTATAGGTATATGTTTTTATGGTTTTTGTTTGTTGATCTTTTAGTGTTATTAAGTTTCTAATTTTTGTATTTAATTTTTATTTTGTATTTTATGAATTTTTAATGTGTAAAATGGATTATAAAGGTATACATGAATATAAGAGGTAAAGGATGTGTTTTTGTATATTTAAATATGTAATAATATGTCCAAAAATTCTCATGAAAATATTTTATGTTTTCAATTATTTGATAGTTTTTAGTGATTTTATAGTAAATTTTAGAATTTGTTTGGTTTTGAATTGATTTTTAAGGTTGAAAACAATGTATTTTAAAGTATTATACATAACAATATTTATTTCTTTTAAAATGTTAAATAGTAGGAAAGTTATGTAATTTTATTTTTACTATACAGAGTATGTAAAATATTTAAAACTATCTCTTGTACGCATTTTTAGGAGTTTTTATGAATTATTTATAATTTTTATAAGATTCTGTGTACTATTGTACGTATTTTTAAGATTTTTTGTGAATTAGTTATATTTTTTATAAGATTTTGCGTATATTTGGATTTTGAAGGTTGTTATATTATATTTTTAGTTTTTTTTAGTTTTAGTATTTATAATATAGTAAACTACATGTAATATATATATTAAAGGTGTATTTATAATTTTTATATTTCAGACAATCCAATGCATTTTAAAATTTTTTTATTCATGAAAAAATAGTATATGATTATATTTTTCAAAACTGATTTAATACTGTATTGAATATACTATTAGATGTTTTATTATATTTTTTGTTTTATTTTTAATATACGTATATTATTTATTGATTTAGAAGGAAATATTATTTGTGTACAGGTGTATATATGTATTTACAGAAACTAATAGGCGCACATCAGAAATAATAAAAAAAGCGGCGCAAAAACCATGACAACCACGTGCTCGACCACGTGAGTAAGACTTGGCCTGCATTTGTCCACAAATACTAAAATTCACAGGAATATAGCGCCAAATTACCCAGGATAGCACGTGCAAATCACGTGTCTTAGGAGCACCTGCACTTGTTCGGAAATTGAATAACACAAGGGGCGTTTCTGTAATGTTTCCCAAAATATCCCGAGTCCACGAGTAAGACTTAAGCAGTGGGGTGATCTAATCGAACAGAAGTAGGGATGGAAATGGTTAGGATATATTCGTATCCGATCCGTCATCGTATCCGTTTTATAGAGATTTTGATATTTGTATCCGTATCCGTTTTAAAATGGATACGGATATGAATATCGTTTTCATATTCGCAAATATCTGTATCCTTATATCTGTTTTCATATATAAATATAAGCATAGATTTATTTTTAATCCTATATAACATGACTTTATAACTTCTTTTACCATATTTGTATATTTTTTATGATACAAACACATTCATTAAATTTATATCATGTGTTTTCCATCCAATTTGTATATATTTAAGTCGATTCTATAGAGTATTTCTAGCATTACTCGTATATGATCAGTATCCGTTTTACATCCGTATCTATTTTTTAAGGATATGGTAAAATAGTTTTAATATCCGTCAATATCTGTATCTGCATCCATATTCGTTTTCAAAAACGAATAAGGAGATGATAATACATATATCCGTATACGTCCGTTTGCATCCTTAAATAGAAGGCAACACGTTGATAAATTGAATGGCTGAGAAAAGCTTGATTGAACGGCCAGCCTTCGTCCCTTTCATCTAATCCAACGATATCTGTACGTTCTGGAACTTGAGCGCGTTCTTCCCAATCGAAAATAGCTTCAGACTGCTGCTTCAGAACTCGGATCTCCAGTGGGTTTCTCGTCTGCAGGAGATATGCTCCGTCTGAACCGAGTCTCGATGGTATCTCTGGTGATGCAATGGCTATCGGTGAAGGTTGTTGACGACGACGTTCTCAGGCGGAGGAGCTCGACGATGTTTCACTTCCAATGGACGACATTGTGAATGCTATTCTTGGCATTCCAAGCATTTTAAAGTTTTTTTTAATAAAGCCATATATTGGCTATAGTCCTAGTCTTAGTTGGTTAGTGCTAGACCTATTATCTAGCAAGTTGAGATTAGGTGGATGGTCCTCCTTGCATGGAGGAGTTTTTATTTTTTATTATTTTTATTTGCATTCTATTTTTATCCATGAGATGTAGCTATATAAGCATGTGATCTCAAGCTTCCAAAGCACACATTCATCAAGTGCAATACAACAAGAGTTCTCTTCTTCTCTTAGTGCTTCTTCCCTGCTCTCCATCCCCCATCCATCTCCCAAATATCCTTTGTTTTTCTATCATCTGGTATCAGAGCCACTTCTATGGCTATCGTCCCCGGAGAATCGTCATGGGCGCAGCAACTGAGTCGTACGCTCCAGTACCCTCAGTTGACGAACACGAACTACACCAGCTGGGTGATTCGTGTTCAGGCCATAATGGAGGATCAAGGCCTCTGGGGGGCTGTTGCTCCGACAGAGGGAACTCAAGTCGACGCCCGACTCGACAAGAAGGCGAAGATGCATCTCTTCCAAGCGCTTCCGGAGGATCTCCTCATGTTGGTGGCCAAGAAGACGACGGCAAAGGAAGTTTAGGATTGCCTCAAGACGAGGTTCGTCGGTGTGGACCGAGTTCGGGACGCACGGTTGCAGACGCTGAAGCGGGAGTTCGACGTCATGCAGATGAATGATGGAGAATCCCTCGACCAATACACTGGTAGACTAACCGCCATGTCTGTCAGGTATGCAACTCTTGGCGAGACGATGACAGATCTTATGCTCGTAAAAAAATTGTTCGACACGGTGCCAGAACGGTTTATCAGTGTGATAGCCGGCATCGAGCAATTTTGCGACCTCAAAACCTTGGTTTTTGAGGAGGCCGTCGGCCGACTCAAAGCCTTTGAGGAGCGCACATGCAGGAAGAACACTAGCACAGGTGGAAGCGCAGACGGACAACTGCTCCTCACTCAGGCCGAGTGGGAGGCACGATCTAAGAAGACCGGAGGAGATTTGTCGAAGAACAAAGCTCCCGCAGATGGCGGGAACCGCGGTCGTGGAGGTCGTGGGCGTGGCAGAGGAGGATACAAAGGTGGTCGTGGAGGACCACGCAAAGATGAAGCAAATGGCTCTAACGGCGGTGGCCGTGATAAGAGTCACATTCGGTGCTATAACTGCAACGAGATGGGACATTACTCGACAAACTGTCGAGTCCCGAGGAAGAAGGAGGAAGCACACTTCGCACGTGCCGAGGACGTTGAACCAGCCCTTCTACTAGCAGTCTCAAATGAGACTTTGCTGGTTGAGGAAGAGCGGCAGGAGGTCGTTATGCTGAATGAGGAGAAGGTGTGGCCGGAGTTGCATGCTACCGAGCATGTTGATGGACCAACAGATGTATGGTACCTCGACAACGGTGCTAGCAATTCATATGACCGGCGATGACGCTAAGTTCCACGAGTTGGATAGAGCAATCACCGGAAGCGTCAGATTTGGCGATGGCTCGACGGTGCAGATCAAGGGGAAGGGATCAATCCTCTTCACATGCAAGAATGGTGATCAATGGCTTCTTCAAGAGGTATTTTTTATCCTAGACTTCGTAGCAATCTAATAAGCCTTGGTCAACTCACTGAGTCTGGGCACCAAGTTCTTATGGATGAAGATACACTCAAAGTAAAGAGGAACACAGAACCGTCTCTACCGCATCGAGCTACAACTGGCGAGGCCAGTTTCATTATTAGCAAGCCTCGATGATCCTGCATGGTTGTGGCATGCTCGCCTTGGCCACATCAACTTTCCAGCATTGAAGATGCTTGCCAGCAAAGGATTGGCGGCTGGAGTGCCGCTGATTACGCATCCCGACCAGGTGTGCCGAACTTGTCTAGCGGCAAAGCAGACAAGATTAACGTTCCCGAAAGCAGCCAAGTACCAAGCACAGAAGCCGCTCGAACTTCTACACATTGATTTGTGTGGACCGATAACGCCCTCGACTCCAGGTGGTAATCATTATTTTATGCTAATTGTATATGATTTCTCTCGGTGGATGTGGCTACATGTACTCAAAACAAAGGATCAAGCATATTCAGCATTCATGAAGACCAAGTGCTAGCAGAGAACACGAGTAATTATCGTGTTAAGGCTATCCGATCCGATCGCGGAGGAGAGTTCTTATCAGGCGAGTTCACAAAGATGTGCGAGCAGGCTGATGAATACCCATTCATCACTCTTTATTCTTCTATTTTAGCTACAAAAACCTTTGCAAATACATGTAGATATGTGTAAATACAAATAATTACCAAAAGCATGCATTGTGTAAAAACTTATAATTAGCATGTTTTTGTGCACAAAATAAAAGAATAAAGAGCAAAAAGAAAAAGAGGGAAATATTTAGAATAAATATTGAGCAACCTAACCCAAGGGAGGGCTCAGCATGGGCCTGACCGCATAAAAGCCAAGTAGAGGGAGATAGGAGCTCATTTTTGTATATATTTGTAAATAAATAAACCTTTATATTTTCCTCACCCAAAAATATACTTATTGTGTGTATATTCTATTAAAAACAAAATAAAAAGATAAAAAAATCAAAAAGTCAAAAATACCCCCCTTTTTTTTTCACCTTGTGCATAAACCACATCTTGTATTATTTAACCCTATAAATAAATTCATTTATTTTCTAAACTTTTTGTAAATATTCTATATTACCTTTTGTAAATAAAATAAATAAAAAGAAACAAAACAAAAATCAAATAAAAATTACAAAATTGAAAATACCAAAAATACATTGTATTAATACCATGTATATAAATGTATATATTTATTTATTTCACCCTTGTATAAAAGTGATAAAAATAAAATAAAAATATTCTTTTATTCCATATTTCATCTTGTAAATAAATAAAATACAAAATGAGCATAAAAACACAAAAAAATAACAAATAAAAAAAAATCAAAAATAAAAATTCATGTAGTGTACATATACCTATATATAGAGCTAACCTATTTTTATTTCCAAAAATTAATTAAAAATCACCAAAAAATAGAAAAAAATAAAGGAAAAATATTTCATGTTTTAAGTTTTCTTTAATTCGACCTATTTTTGCCCTAAAATAAATGGTCAAAGTTCGG
This sequence comes from Ottelia alismoides, assembly GCA_037367405.1. Taxonomy (NCBI): domain Eukaryota; kingdom Viridiplantae; phylum Streptophyta; class Magnoliopsida; order Alismatales; family Hydrocharitaceae; genus Ottelia; species Ottelia alismoides. The sequence goes on along the minus strand of JAZKJV010008478.1, from coordinate 77,892 downwards.
GCACACGTGGCCGCTCCTGATTGGGCCACGGGGGAATGTTGACCCCAGTCAACTCCCCCGCGCCTCCTTCCTTTTCTGGCCAACGCGCGCCGCGCCTTCTTCCCCGAATTTTCCCACGCGACTCCAGCTGTCTTCCACTCAACCCCCGCGCCCAGATTCTTCGCCGCACATCCCTCTCCCTCGCCGGATCCTTCGCCATCAAAATCACGCCTTCCTTTGCTGTCGCCACTCAACCCTAATCGCCCGGTCACATTATAAAACCACCATCTCCGCCGCCCTCGCGCCGCATCTTTGGACCCTCTCCTTCTTCCCCGTGACCTCCATTGGCCTCGCAAGAGTGACAGCAAGCCGTTGCCTTTGTAGCAGTGAGGCGAGAAGGCGTATCCTCTGATCCGGCGTAACCTCGCCGTCCTTGCTCCGCCGCCGCGTCGAGCATAGAGCTTCAGGCCTTGACGCCCTTCGAAGCTACGACCCGGAGATAGCCCATCTCCAGCACAGTCTCCAGCCTCCATCAGGTAGCCGTAGTTCTTTTTAATTTAGCTTAATTTCCGTTTTCCCCCAATTCCGACCATCGACGTTCATCTCCGATTCCGATCACCTCGATCACCCATCTTCTAATCCGACCCGACCTTCACCTTCGCAACCTCCTCACGCACCTTCTACACCCGCTCATTCAACCCAGATCGCACAGGATCTGGGAGTCGAGTTCCACCGCCGTCGCTTCGCCGGAGCTCATTCGCCACGCCGCACAGACCACCTTCACGCCACCTAACCGGGTCGAGGCACTTTGCCCTCGACCCGCGAAGCTGCTGAACTCTTTTGCAGGTCAAGAGGAGGCCGTCTGAGGCTTCCCAACTTCGAGCCAGGAGATTCTTCTCCGACGACCTCGCCGGAGCCTTCCAGGGCTCGGCCGGGGTATTGGAGACCACCGGCAGACGCGGGAGCCTCCCGCGATTCTTCTCCGACCTTCAGGGGGCTCATCGGAGGTCCCTAGCGCACGCACGAGCTCGGCGAAGTTCGCCGGCCACCAGTTCTTCGAGGATCCTCCAGAGCCGTCCGATGCACCTTCTGCTCCAGATCTGATCGTGACCGTTCATCTGTGGAGGAGCAGCGACCGTTGATCCATTTGAGGATCGCATCTGGACCATCGATAGCAGAGGAGAGAGGTGCCAGCGTTTCATACGTCCGATCATACACGTGGACCTCTCCCCACCGTTGATCAGAGCCGAAGAGGAGAAGAGAGAAGAGGCGCCGCCATCCAGACCGTTTGATCAACCACGTGGCGCCTATCCGACCGTCGGCTATTAATAAAGGGGTAAATATCATAGGGCCCCCTCGTAGTTTGTCCATTTCTTTTTAGTCCTGTAACTTTTAATTCCAGTTGTTTATTTTTGGGTTATTTGCATCAAGGACCTCGGACTTAATTTTGTTTGCATTTATACCCCTGCCAGTAGAGACCCACGTGCCTTGGCACGTGTTTTGTTGGGTTATTTGCATAGAACCCCTTGTAGTTCTGAATGTTATGCAATGAATGAATATTTTTGAGAAATTGCATTTATACCCCTGTGAACACTTTATATGCGCATGTGCGAATTATTTTGTTTTTTTTGCAACATAAGCCCCTGGACTTTTGATACGAGTTATCAATAGGTCCCTGGAACTTATTTTTATTACATTTAGGTCCTTGAGTGCCCCAGACACGTGCTTGGCACGTGACTTCTTGGGTATTTTGCACCAGGACCCCAGAACTTTTGGGTATTTGCACTTAGGTCCCTGTGCACAGTGCCCTCTTCTCCATTTTTGAATAAATATCAAACCACCTCCAAATCTAATGAAATTTTGACACATGGCTCCTGCCATGGTGTAGGAATTTCTATGATTTTTGGGGACATTTTGGATTTCATTTATTATTTTTAAAAATTCAAAAACCCTTATTTTCGCCACTGTTTGACTTTAAAAATACCAAAAAAAATATAAAAACTCCACCAAAAATTCTAAAAAAATTAGGACTTGTTGTTTACTGGTTGATTGATTTTCGAGCCAATTTTGGCTACTTTTCATCACTTAAAAACCCTAAAAATTGAAAAACCCCTAAAAACTCATAAAAATTCTAATAAATCAATTAAAATTCCAAAAACAATAATTAGGGTGCCTAAATTTTCCTTATTCTTCATAGAATATAGGAAAATTACCTTTAGGGCTTTTTGAGATCCAAAATTATTTTATTTTGTGGTCTTAAGCCTTGCTGGACAGTACCCTACATTCTTTGCATTGTTTGATTTTTAATAATTATTTTATCCATTATAAAAATTCCAAAAATTCACCAAAAACAGTAAAAAACATTTAAAACCTAAAAACCAATTTTCCGGAATTTTTGCATCATTCTTTGTGTGTTGTATAAATTGTTGAAGTGTCCCTTGTTTTCACTTTCTTTCATTTTCTCATTCTTTAAAAAAAAAAAAAAATCTAAAAAAATTATAAAAACAAATAAAAACCATAAAAAGTACTCTCTTGAACTTTGACTACATCGTAGGCTTCTTAAGCCAATCTGTGCTCCTTGAGTTCGACCCTGGGAGCTATACCAGGTTAAATCCTATAGCAGGACCGCTTTCACATTTTTGATTGATTTTATTTCTCGTAGTGGTCTATTTTTCTTGATACACTTAGTCTACTTGATCGAGGTCGCAACGACCATTTTTAGACCTTAACCCCGATCGCTTAGGCCGGTTATCAGAATGGCGCCGTTGCCGGGGAACACGGCTTTGTAGTCAGTTATCATTCTTGTATTTTTGTCTCTCTCTATTTTATAACTGTTTTCTGACACTTTCTCTTTCTCATTTTTTGTGCGAGGTACTGCTTGGATCTTGGAGTACATTTTTTTGAGGACCCGCACGGGAAGAAGAGCAGGAAGAGAGAGAGAGGAGAAGAGATTTTCATTTTAGAGAGAGAGAGAGAACATTTCTTGTTGTAATAATTTAGGACTTGAACTTTGGACATTTGTGGACACTTGTGAACTTTGCGGGTCTGTTTCGCCGAGCACCGGTGTGCTCGGGGGACCCATTTGGATTTTCGCGGCTTTTATCGTGGTTTTCATAGCTAGCTGCCTTTTCCGGTGTTTACGCGGCTTTTCTCGAGCCCCTAGATTTAGGAATTTCTGTTGATTGTGACGTAAATATTTAAGGCCCGAACACCTAATAGAATATCTGTTCCCATAGAACGTAATTGGACCTTAATAAAATTCATTGAAAAAGTTAGTTTAATTGAATTTGAGACCACGTGCCGTGAGGAGTCACATACAGCGCTGGCAGGACCCGTTGTGGCGGGCACCGAGTGACTCCCAAGATCGGACTCCGGACTCAATTCAATTAGCTAACTATTGTTCTTCACGATCAATAGAAATTGCTTGTCTAAGGCCGGCTTTTCCCGCTGCACCATTTAGGTAGTTTTATTTCTGTCTTTAAATTCTGCGCGGATCACTTGCATGTAGAGTGCTGGAGACAAGGTACGCATTTCTTTCTCTGCATGCATCATTGATTTCTTCGCGCATCGGCTTTTTCGTCTTCTCCCTCTGTTTTTGGATTAATAATCATCAGGAGAATCGGAAAAACCGTTAGGCCGCATGTATTTATTTTTGAAAAATATTTAAAAAGAAAAACAAAAAAATTGGGACTGGATAACATTATTGACCCTAAAAGACACTAACCATAAAAATTTGTCTTGGGGAGAGCAACCCCCTCATTGTTTGGTTTGATTGTGCGAGAGAGTGACCCGAACACTAGGTAAAGCCCTCCGGTACTCATCTCGACTGATTACCGACTCTTCTGTGCGGGACAGTCGGTTGAGAGAGTATCGGGTATCCCAGCAGGTCACGTAATCGCTCTGATATCTTGGATGTTCACCAAATAAAATTGACAAGATAAATTGACCGATCTTTCACGGTCTTCACATTGTGTTGTGTTGGTGAACCGGGGGTTTGCTTTGCTATCATATTTTCTCCAGATCCCATCCGCCCAACTCGCCAAGATCAAGATGATGGGTAGACGATCTCTTAGGCAGCCTCTGGCTGCACCGCTTTCAGGCGCGTCCACTCCTTCATCTAGGTTGGCCCGTGAGAGTCGAGACCAGCTCTCCGGGCCCGAGTTCGAATCCACCCTGTTCCCCCTCGATCCCCTTTCTTCTGTTCCTGAGAGACATGAGCCCGAGGAGAGACGAATTCATTTGACCGAACCTGAGTTGGGCTCTTCTGATTTTGCAGACATCCCTATGGCTGGAGCCGGTAGTTCAGACGATCGCCAGCCCGAACACTTTGTTTTAGACCAGGGAGCGATCAACTCCACCCTGATCGCATCATTAGAGACGGTTCAGAACCAGTTACGCGATCAGGGGGCATTTATGATAGAGATGAGGAGGGAGTTGGAGAGACTCCGAAGAGAGCGAGAAGAGCCGAGCGAGCCAGAGGACATCCCTGATGCTGATGCAGAGGCAGCAGCCGCAGCAGCAGCAGCCGCAGCAGCGGCAGCCGCCGCCGCAGCAAGACCAATGCGGGAACTACACAACCCCGGATCCACACTGATGCACCAGTGGGTTGTGATACCTGCTATCGTGGGGGATTTCAAATTCCCTCCGAACACCCTGCAGATGCTTCCTCATTTTCATGGACTCGCCACTGAGGAACCACACCTCCATCTCCAGGAGTTTCTGATGATCTGCAGCACTGTCCACGACCGTCGTGTGGACCAAGATACGATTCGAATGATGGCCTTCCCTTTTTCACTGGCAGATAGAGCAGCCGCCTGGCTGAAACATCTAGGGAAGTTTGTTTACACATGGGATCAGCTCCGCACCGAGTACTTGAATAAGTACTATCCACTCGGGCGGACGAATGCAGCGAGGGCCCTGATCAATAACTTCTCCATGCTCCCTAACGAGCAATTTCATGAAGCATGGGAGAGGTTCAGAGAGCTTCTGGATAGATGCCCACATCACGACATCTCGAAGCCGAACCTAGTTCAGAGCTTCTTCAGTGGGATGACACCAGAGCTTCAGGGTCTGGTGAATGCTTCTTGCGGCGGGTCCTACTTTGCCAAGGACCACAACCAAGTCTGGGCCATCTACGAAGAGATGGCAGAAAATTACATGGTGATGTCCCAGACTCGGTTGTATACTCAGAGAGCTCAGCAGCCGCCAGGACCCGTGCAGTACCAGCGGATAGCACGGGTTGATGCAGGTCCATCCAGTTCGTCCACAGTTGCAGCCGCACAGGCAGAGTCGGCCGCTGCGGACATGGGGATTATTAGCGAGAAGTTGGACCGCATGGAGATCATAGAGAAGAAGCAGTGCCAGGGCATAACTCAGATGGAAGAAATGGCACAGACTCTGAGCGACATGAAGACCCAGCTCTTGTGTCTTCAGGAGGCACAGACGGCTCCTCAGCCCCGTCTTCTGTCGCGAGGCGACTCCGGTGGCAGCCGCAGCTCGTCCCAGCGCTCCAGCTCCTTGCAGCAGCCTAGACAAGTTCACCTTGTACAGGCGGAGCCGTACCAGCAGCCGCAGCCCTCTTACCAGTCACCACCATCTCCAGACTTACAGATGGTGGTATATCAGCCGGATCAGCCTCTGGATGTACTCCCACCAGCCCCATACGATGCAGAGCCGTTGATGGATGTCAACGGGATTTGGTATGACCGTCTTCAACCTGGAATCCGACGAGATCATCCCGGATTCAGGTGGGGGAATGGGGGCAACCAACCCCAGCAGCAGCCAGCCGGTCAGGGAGGGCAGTATTCCCAGCAGAGAGATCACCAACAGCCCCCTGCATATCAGCCACATCAGCCATCATCCTTCGTATCTCGTCCCTACCAGCAGCAGGGACAGAATTGGAGACGTGAGCAGCAGGCTCACCAGCAGCAGCATCCACCCTCTTACCCCTCTCAGCCACAGCAGCACCAAGTCCAGCAGCCTCATTACCAGAGAGGCAACCCGTCGGGCTCCCATGAGAGCCCCGCCATGGATGATCTAGCCCGCCTCTTCACAGAGCAGCAGGCTACATTTAGACGGGAGATGGACGAGTTCCGCCAGGAGATGCGGGACCTGATGAGAGGGAAGGCCGCTATCCCTGCACAGATTGAGCCGAATCCGAATAATTTGAAGAGGAAATCTGAGCAGGTAGTTCCCACTGAGCCTACCACTTCTAGTGACTCATTTGATGTTATCTCGTCGGATTTATTTGATGCTGATTTTGTCACACTTAGGAGCGGTAGAAGACCAGCAGGCGGCGCCTCATCTGAGCGACAACATGAGGATCCATCTAGAGCGCCAGATGAGGAAGAGGAGAGCGGTACTGAAGCCGCACATCATGATGACAGTGGTACTGATGCCACCCGAGATGCTGATCACGCCGGCGGTACTGAGGCCGCCATTTCACCACATAGAGGAGGTGGCACTGACGCCACCGACAGAGCCGAGCCAGCCCGCGGTACTGATGCCGCAAGACGTCTAGTCATGGAGCCAGCTAGAGGTGGTACTGAGGCCACCAATATTCATGTTGATAGAAATGTTGTCTTTCCTCGAATAAATGTATCTCGGAACTCTGATTTGAATAAAGGAAAAGGTTTAGTTTCTTCTGATCCCACTATGGTGAATGATGTTTGTGAGGATCCGGTCATCGAACCGTCTAGGCCTATTCCTAGTCCTTCATCTGAGAAGGACCCTGTGATCCCCTTTCCTAGAGCCCTTGAGTTGGGGAAGGGGAAGAAAAAAAGAAAAGACCCAAAAAAGAGAGAGCAGGAGGAGTTCAGCCAGAGCATGATAGACCGATTTCACATCCAGCTGACCCTCAATGAGGCTTTGCAACACATTCCTCTTCTTCAGCGATCCTTGAGAGAGAAGACCACAGTCAGAAGGACGAAGAGGAACAAGACCGCAGAAATTCATGTGTTGACCAAAGCCACGTGTTACGCGATCCAGAACCATCTGCCGACTAAGAGGCCAGATTTAGGGGCCCCGTATGTCAGATGTCATATTAGTGAGCAGAGGTTCGACCGTACTCTCTTAGATAGCGGATCGTCGATCAACCTTCTTCCGGCAGCCCTTCTCGACCAGTTAGAGTTGGGCACTCTTGTACAGAGCAGGACATACCTTCAGTTTGCTGATCGGTCTGTCAAGAGGCCAAAGGGGTTGTTGCGAGACGTTGTCGTCACGATTCAGGGTTTGCAATTCCCCGTGGACTTCGTAGTGCTGGACATGGAGACCCCTGACTCATTGACCGATTCCCCCATCATCCTCGGTCGCCCATTCTTGGCCACAGCCAAGGCGGTGACTGACCATGACAGTGGGAAGGTATACTTTCGCGTCCAGGGCGAGAGTATACAAATAGAGACGGTTAAGGACCACAAAGCCAGAGCCAGATTCCGCTCACATGGCCGTACAGATTCAGAGCAGCTGACAGACGTAGAGCCAGACATCCACCAGGACTGTGATTTTGTGATCACAGATGATGAGGCAGCTTGGGCAGATCCTGCAGCACAGACCATCCTCTCATACTCAGATACAGCTGATGCAGAGATGATAGCAGAGGATAGTCTGGAGAGCACGGCCCTGGTTCAGGATACTATTGAGTCAGCAGAGTCGGATCTTGATCGCGACACGATTTCCAGTGATGGTGGTGCTGATGCCACCTTGTTCTCCAGTGGTACTGATGCCACTGAGTCTGATACAGATCCCTCGGATTCAGAGTCTGATTGGGCAGATTGTGATGATCAGATGCCAGACCTGGATCCACCTGAGCCTACAGATGAGGAGGAGGTAGAGGCAGAACAGATCAGAGACAATGTAGAGGACCCGCCTTCTCCAGATCCAGTTTGTGAGAGTTCATTGTCATTCTCCCAGGCAAATTTGGCAGAATTGTCTGCATACACACATCTTCTTCAAAAGCCAGATTTGCCCGCACCCAGCTGTCCAGAACTAAAGCCGCTCCCTTCTTCGCTGAAGTATAGATTCCTTGCGGGAGAGACTGAGATGTACCCAGTCATCATCTCTGCAGATCTGACTGGAGAACAAGAATCCCGTCTGATGGAGGTTCTTGAAAGGAACCGCAAGGCAATTGGATGGAGCGTAGCAGATCTCCATGGGATCAGTCCCTCGTTGTGCTCCCACCATATCTATCTCGAGGAAGGGGCGAAGCCGTCGCGTGAGTTCCAGCGGCGACTGAACCCCAACCTCAGAGAGGTTGTTATGAAGGAAATATCAAAATGGTGGAGTGCAGATTTTATTTATCCCATTTCCGACTCCAAGTGGGTGAGCCCCTTGCATGTGGTGCCCAAGAAGACGGGCATCACTACTGTGATCAGTGAGTCGGGAGAGGAGATAGCTACACGAGTACCCACCTCTTGGCGGGTCTGTGTTGACTACAGGAGACTCAACCAGGCCACCAAGAAGGACCATTTCCCCCTGCCTTTTATTGATCAGATCATAGAGAGACTGGCAGGGAAGAGCCATTATTGCTTCTTAGATGGGTACTCAGGCTACAATCAGGTAGCTATCGCTCCTGAGGACCAGGAGAAGACCACCTTTACCTGTCCCTTTGGTACATACGCCTTTCGACGCATGCCATTCGGGCTATGTAACGCCCCTGCGACTTTTCAGAGATGCATGCTGTCAATATTTTCGGACATGGTAGGGGAGTGTTTGGAGGTCTTCATGGACGACTTCTCGGTTTACGGCGACGATTTCGATTCCTGTCTTGATTGCCTAGACCGAGTACTCCAGCGATGTATCGCTACCCGCTTGGTTCTGTCTTGGGAGAAGAGTCACTTCATGGTGACTCAAGGGACGGTGCTTGGCCACATCATCTCCAACAGAGGCATGGAGGTTGATCCGGCCAAGGTCGATGTCATTAGGAAACTCACACCGCCGTCCAATCTGAAGCAGCTACGGTCATTTCTGGGGCACGTTGGTTTTTATAGGAGATTCATTCATGATTTCAGCAAGATTGCCCGACCGTTGACTGACCTCTTGACGAAAGACACCGAGTTCCTTGTTGATGACAAGTGTCTTTCGTCCTTTGAGACTCTCCAGCAGTGTGTAATTGAGGCTCCTGTCCTTCAGCCACCCGATTGGTCTCTTCCATTCGAGATCATGACGGACGCCTCTGATTTTGCCGTAGGGGCCGTGCTAGGACAGAGGAGGGATGGAGTACCATTTGCGATACACTATGCTAGCCGCACATTGGATTCCGCCCAGCGGAATTATACAGTCACAGAGAAGGAGATGCTAGCAGTAGTGTTTGCCCTAGATAAATTCAGATCATATATCATTGGATCCCGAGTGACCTTGTACACAGATCACACCGCCATCAGGTACCTCATGTCAAAGAAGGATGCCAAGGCCAGACTTACTAGATGGATCCTTCTACTCCAGGAGTTCGACATTGAGATCAAGGATAAGCCTGGAGTCAAGAATGTGGTGGCGGACCATTTATCCCGATTAGAGCAGCCTGAGGATACAGAGCAGATTGATCCCATTTGTGATACCTTCCCAGATGAGGCGATCCTTGCTATCGCCTCACTCCCGTGGTATGCCGATATTGTGAACTTCCTCGTTGCTGGGAAAGTCCCACAAGATTGGCCCAAGCAGAGAATTGAGACCTTCCTTGCGAAGGCTAAGTCCTACCACTGGGAGGATCCCATCCTTTACCACGAAGGAGGGGATAGCATCTGGCGTCGGTGTATTCCTCAGGAGGAGCATCATAGTGTCCTCACTTACTGCCACAAGCTTGAGGCAGGAGGACATCATTCTGGGAGGAGAACGGCACAGAAAGTGCTCCAATCCGGCTTGTGGTGGCCTACCCTCTTCAAGGACTCTGATGAGTTCGTGAAGAGGTGTACTGACTGTCAGAGGATGGGCACTTGTGGACAGCGTGATATGATGCCGATGCAGCCCATTCATTTCTGTGAGGTTTTTGACGCATGGGGCATCGATTTCATGGGTCCATTCCCTAAGAGTCAGGGATTCGAGTACATTCTGTTGGCCGTAGATTATGTTAGTCGTTGGGTTGAGGCTATCCCCGCCCGAGCCGCAGATGCAAAGACAGTTTGCAAATTTTTGAAGAGGAACATCATCATGCGGTTCGGGGTTCCACGAGTTCTGATTTCTGATGGGGGATCTCATTTCATCAACGACCAGGTGAAGGCACTTGCTAGAGAGTTCAGTATAGACCATCGTGTTGCCACTCCATACCATCCACAGACAAATGGTCTAGCTGAGGTGTCGAATAGGGAGATCAAGAATATTTTGCAGAAAGTCGTCCGCCCTGACCGAAAGAATTGGTCACAGCTTTTGGACTCGGTCTTGTGGGCATATCGGACGTCTTTCAAGACTCCATTGGGTACATCTCCCTTTCGCCTCGTTTATGGCAAGCCATGCCATCTACCTGTTGAGCTGAGGCACAAGTCACTTTGGGCAGTCACAGATATTCTTATGGATCCAAATGGTATAGGAGACCAGAGGAGGGCAGAGTTAGCCGCCTTGGAAGAGCTTAGAGATGCAGCTTTCTCAAACAGCCTACATTATAAGGAGAAAGTCAAGGAGTGGCATGATTCTCATATCAGCCACAAGCATTTTGAGATTGGACAGAAAGTATGGCTGTTTGATGCAAGGCTTAGATTATTTCCAGGGAAGCTACAGAGCAAATGGAAAGGACCTTATTTGGTGAGAAAGGTACACGATAACGGTAGCATTGATATATCCGAGTTATCTTCTGAGAGTACCTTTCGAGTGAACGGCCAGCGGCTCAAACCATTTCTAGATCATGAGCCGCGGGACGTTATTATTGCCGCTATTCATTTTGCGTGAGATATGGTCTCTTGACTCACATCTTTTACATCTCACGCCTGATTTTCACTGTTCCTCCGCCTGTATAGATCCAGTTGTCCATATCATTCTATTCTTTAGTCCCACATCCCGTTTCTCATCTTATGATTATGCTATACTTAGGGTGTACTTTACCCTAAGTATAGGGGGGATGTCGGACCTGCGAGTATTCTTTTCATTCTTTCTGCTCTTGTTTTTTGCTGCCTATACTTAGGGATATTTTACCCTAAGAATAGGAGGGGGCAGATTCTGTATATTCTTCACTCGGATTTCCCTTCATGTACAGCTTTCTATACTCAGGATTAGTTAATCCTAAGTATAGGGGGAGACCACCGAGTTCCTCTCATTTTATTCTTTTATTTGTTTCTGTACTTAGCCATTCCTTTTCACCTCCCTTTCACTAAGCACGAGTTATGCCTTCTTCATCGCTCTTGATCACTCTGAGGACATCGTTCGAGCTAAGTATAGGGGGAGTGTGTATATATTTCATATATACTTTAGCCATAACTCGTACTTTGTGTGAGTGTGTTAATAAATAAAATGGCTAAAAATCACAAAAATTAAAAAAATTTTCATGTACATAAACTCTTTTATTCTTGCACATAAATAGCTAGTGTATAAAGTATTTTTGTAAAAATGATTTCAAAAATCTTTTGTGTAAAACTTGTGTAAATATTTTGTATCAAAATTATGTATATAGTACAAATTTTTTTCAAAATGTTTTGAAAATCAAAAGTTTGCAAAAATCTTGTGTAAATGTGTGTAAATATCATTTTGCAAAACTTGCACTTCATGCATCATTCATTCATGATTTCAAAACATTTTTTCAAAAATTTTGCATGATTGTAAAATATTTGTAAATAGCATCTTTTGTACATATATGTATATAGTTTTTCCTGGATGAGAGTTGACATTTAAATTAAGCCTGGAATTAAATTGAGAAATGGAGCTTGAAAAGATCTTAATCCACTTAACTTCAAGAGGAACCTTATAGGATTTAGGTTTAAGGCTTTTCAGGTCCATAAGGACTTAATTCTTTGAGTCCACTAGGCTATGAGCATATGTCATCTTGATGAGCCTAAGTAGAGCACTTAACAACACACGCATGACTCTCAGAGACAATGGCTTAACTTGCACCTGCACTTTACACATGGCTCTCCATGGATGAGGTGGTGAGGAGGCAGTTTCCTTTGGCTTGGGGTAGCATATGAGGGTAGTACTTCTAGGCGGAACCTCTCTTCTTCTTATAGTGAAGGAAGTGCACCTCAACTCGGTCTAGTGGTGTTGAAAGCTAAAGACAGAAGCTGTGGGTTGCAATAAAGCTTCAAAAGAGGGATAGTCTACTGGCTCAAGGGGAAATTTCTTATATATGCTGCACCATGTAGATATGTTGTACAGAAGTTGTTGAAAAAAAAAAAAAAAAAAAAAAAATGCAAAAAGAACTCCAAAAAAAAGTGGTGGGTCGGATTGAAAATTTAATAACCCCACCGGAGTATGAAGCAAAAGCTTATGGTATCATGTTACATCTCATGAAGCTTGCAGCGGGAGACTTAGCTACACTGGCTAAGCTTCCAAAACTCTATACTTCTACCCCCTCTTCTTGAGCCGGTTGCACTTGAACTTAGAAGGGAATACCCCGCTTCTCGAGGAAAGAGTTGCTAGACTGAGGCATTAGAGTTACCAGGTTGAGGGAGGTTGTTTCTTTGTCACTTCTGAGGTGGGGAGCCACATATCACTTACACCGCAAGGAAAAGATTCATGGTCATTAGAGTTTGTGTATGTAGACTTGTTCTGATCTGGTTTATTGAGGAGTCTTGTCCATAGATTGGTGGAACTTAGAGGCTGTTGAGTTTTAGGCTTAAGTCTAAATAAGGTTCCGACACATTAATAATCCAAAGATCTGATCGAGCTCCATATTTCAAATTAATGAAGGAAGATTTAATAAGTCAACCTTGATCCATGTACATCCTCTTTTTCTTTTCTTTTTCTTTTTCTTTCTTTTTCACTTCTTTTTCAAATAAGTGTTTGCTAAGGGACTAGCAAAGTTAAAGCATAGGGGGTGATGAATACCCATTCATCACTCTTTATTCTTCTATTTTAGCTACAAAAACCTTTGCAAATACATGTAGATATGTGTAAATACAAATAATTACCAAAAGCATGCATTGTGTAAAAACTTATAATTAGCATGTTTTTGTGCACAAAATAAAAGAATAAAGAGCAAAAAGAAAAAGAGGGAAATATTTAGAATAAATATTGAGCAACCTAACCCAAGGGAGGGCTCAGCATGGGCCTGACCGCATAAAAGCCAAGTAGAGGGAGATAGGAGCTCATTTTTGTATATATTTGTAAATAAATAAACCTTTATATTTTCCTCACCCAAAAATATACTTATTGTGTGTATATTCTATTAAAAACAAAATAAAAAGATAAAAAAATCAAAAAGTCAAAAATACCCCCCTTTTTTTTTCACCTTGTGCATAAACCACATCTTGTATTATTTAACCCTATAAATAAATTCATTTATTTTCTAAACTTTTTGTAAATATTCTATATTACCTTTTGTAAATAAAATAAATAAAAAGAAACAAAACAAAAATCAAATAAAAATTACAAAATTGAAAATACCAAAAATACATTGTATTAATACCATGTATATAAATGTATATATTTATTTATTTCACCCTTGTATAAAAGTGATAAAAATAAAATAAAAATATTCTTTTATTCCATATTTCATCTTGTAAATAAATAAAATACAAAATGAGCATAAAAACACAAAAAAATAACAAATAAAAAAAAATCAAAAATAAAAATTCATGTAGTGTACATATACCTATATATAGAGCTAACCTATTTTTATTTCCAAAAATTAATTAAAAATCACCAAAAAATAGAAAAAAATAAAGGAAAAATATTTCATGTTTTAAGTTTTCTTTAATTCGACCTATTTTTGCCCTAAAATAAATGGTCAAAGTTCGGGCACACGTGGCCGCTCCTGATTGGGCCACGGGGGAATGTTGACCCCAGTCAACTCCCCCGCGCCTCCTTCCTTTTCTGGCCAACGCGCGCCGCGCCTTCTTCCCCGAATTTTCCCACGCGACTCCAGCTGTCTTCCACTCAACCCCCGCGCCCAGATTCTTCGCCGCACATCCCTCTCCCTCGCCGGATCCTTCGCCATCAAAATCACGCCTTCCTTTGCTGTCGCCACTCAACCCTAATCGCCCGGTCACATTATAAAACCACCATCTCCGCCGCCCTCGCGCCGCATCTTTGGACCCTCTCCTTCTTCCCCGTGACCTCCATTGGCCTCGCAAGAGTGACAGCAAGCCGTTGCCTTTGTAGCAGTGAGGCGAGAAGGCGTATCCTCTGATCCGGCGTAACCTCGCCGTCCTTGCTCCGCCGCCGCGTCGAGCATAGAGCTTCAGGCCTTGACGCCCTTCGAAGCTACGACCCGGAGATAGCCCATCTCCAGCACAGTCTCCAGCCTCCATCAGGTAGCCGTAGTTCTTTTTAATTTAGCTTAATTTCCGTTTTCCCCCAATTCCGACCATCGACGTTCATCTCCGATTCCGATCACCTCGATCACCCATCTTCTAATCCGACCCGACCTTCACCTTCGCAACCTCCTCACGCACCTTCTACACCCGCTCATTCAACCCAGATCGCACAGGATCTGGGAGTCGAGTTCCACCGCCGTCGCTTCGCCGGAGCTCATTCGCCACGCCGCACAGACCACCTTCACGCCACCTAACCGGGTCGAGGCACTTTGCCCTCGACCCGCGAAGCTGCTGAACTCTTTTGCAGGTCAAGAGGAGGCCGTCTGAGGCTTCCCAACTTCGAGCCAGGAGATTCTTCTCCGACGACCTCGCCGGAGCCTTCCAGGGCTCGGCCGGGGTATTGGAGACCACCGGCAGACGCGGGAGCCTCCCGCGATTCTTCTCCGACCTTCAGGGGGCTCATCGGAGGTCCCTAGCGCACGCACGAGCTCGGCGAAGTTCGCCGGCCACCAGTTCTTCGAGGATCCTCCAGAGCCGTCCGATGCACCTTCTGCTCCAGATCTGATCGTGACCGTTCATCTGTGGAGGAGCAGCGACCGTTGATCCATTTGAGGATCGCATCTGGACCATCGATAGCAGAGGAGAGAGGTGCCAGCGTTTCATACGTCCGATCATACACGTGGACCTCTCCCCACCGTTGATCAGAGCCGAAGAGGAGAAGAGAGAAGAGGCGCCGCCATCCAGACCGTTTGATCAACCACGTGGCGCCTATCCGACCGTCGGCTATTAATAAAGGGGTAAATATCATAGGGCCCCCTCGTAGTTTGTCCATTTCTTTTTAGTCCTGTAACTTTTAATTCCAGTTGTTTATTTTTGGGTTATTTGCATCAAGGACCTCGGACTTAATTTTGTTTGCATTTATACCCCTGCCAGTAGAGACCCACGTGCCTTGGCACGTGTTTTGTTGGGTTATTTGCATAGAACCCCTTGTAGTTCTGAATGTTATGCAATGAATGAATATTTTTGAGAAATTGCATTTATACCCCTGTGAACACTTTATATGCGCATGTGCGAATTATTTTGTTTTTTTTGCAACATAAGCCCCTGGACTTTTGATACGAGTTATCAATAGGTCCCTGGAACTTATTTTTATTACATTTAGGTCCTTGAGTGCCCCAGACACGTGCTTGGCACGTGACTTCTTGGGTATTTTGCACCAGGACCCCAGAACTTTTGGGTATTTGCACTTAGGTCCCTGTGCACAGTGCCCTCTTCTCCATTTTTGAATAAATATCAAACCACCTCCAAATCTAATGAAATTTTGACACATGGCTCCTGCCATGGTGTAGGAATTTCTATGATTTTTGGGGACATTTTGGATTTCATTTATTATTTTTAAAAATTCAAAAACCCTTATTTTCGCCACTGTTTGACTTTAAAAATACCAAAAAAAATATAAAAACTCCACCAAAAATTCTAAAAAAATTAGGACTTGTTGTTTACTGGTTGATTGATTTTCGAGCCAATTTTGGCTACTTTTCATCACTTAAAAACCCTAAAAATTGAAAAACCCCTAAAAACTCATAAAAATTCTAATAAATCAATTAAAATTCCAAAAACAATAATTAGGGTGCCTAAATTTTCCTTATTCTTCATAGAATATAGGAAAATTACCTTTAGGGCTTTTTGAGATCCAAAATTATTTTATTTTGTGGTCTTAAGCCTTGCTGGACAGTACCCTACATTCTTTGCATTGTTTGATTTTTAATAATTATTTTATCCATTATAAAAATTCCAAAAATTCACCAAAAACAGTAAAAAACATTTAAAACCTAAAAACCAATTTTCCGGAATTTTTGCATCATTCTTTGTGTGTTGTATAAATTGTTGAAGTGTCCCTTGTTTTCACTTTCTTTCATTTTCTCATTCTTTAAAAAAAAAAAAAATCTAAAAAAATTATAAAAACAAATAAAAACCATAAAAAGTACTCTCTTGAACTTTGACTACATCGTAGGCTTCTTAAGCCAATCTGTGCTCCTTGAGTTCGACCCTGGGAGCTATACCAGGTTAAATCCTATAGCAGGACCGCTTTCACATTTTTGATTGATTTTATTTCTCGTAGTGGTCTATTTTTCTTGATACACTTAGTCTACTTGATCGAGGTCGCAACGACCATTTTTAGACCTTAACCCCGATCGCTTAGGCCGGTTATCACAGGCAGGGATCGAGCGTCACCTCACCGCACCATATTCACCCCAGCAAAATGGTGTGGTGGAGCGACGTAACCGTACGGTGATGGATATGGCACGCTCACTTCTCAAAAGTATGAGTGTACCAAGCAAGTTTTGGGGGGAGGCAGTACGGCATGCCGTCTATCTCCTCAATCGCCTCCCAACCAAAGCGATGGGCGATCGCACTCCGTTCGAGGCGTGGACGGGAAAGAAGCCACATCTAGCACATGTTCGAGTGTTCGGCTGCATGGCACATGCTAAGGTGACCATTCCAAACCTCAAGAAGCTTGATGATCGCAGTCAACCGATGGTGTACCTAGGTGTCGAAGAAGGTTGCAAGGCCCACCGCTTACTGGACCCCCATCGAGGAAAAATCCATGTAAGTCGTGATGTTATATTTGAAGAAAATGTGCAGTGGAAATGGTCTGCTGATGTGGAAAGTGGTCAATCACCCAATTTTGTGATTGAGGAGGACGTCAACACCGAACCAGTTGAAGTCTGCTCAGCTCCATTGTTGGGTACTTCGGCAAATGAGCCAACATCAGAGCCCGAGCCATCTACACCGACCTCTCCAATAGATGCTGCATCAAGCTCGTCATCAACACCCAGTAGCATCAGGAATACTCCGGAGGTCATGCCATCTGCGACAGAAGATGTTGACCAGGGTAGGCACTCACCTACACTTTGGTCAGGAGGACAAGTCGACAACGACGGTGCACCTGTCCGTTATAGGTCCATGGCTGACATCATGCGTGATGCTCCGCACATGGATCTAACAGAAGAGGAAGCGATGCTCACAGAGACGGAGGAACCTTCATGCTTCAAGGAGGCTGTTGGTCATCCAGCATGGGATGACGCCATGGCTCAAGAGATTGAAGCCATCGAAAAAAATGCGACGTGGTCACTCACCACATTACCGGCGGGACATAAAGCTATAGGGCTTAAATGGGTGTACAAACTCAAAAAGAACTCAGATGGCGAAGTTATCAAATACAAGGCCCGCCTTGTTGCAAAAGGGTATGTACAACAACAAGGCATTGACTTTGAAGAAGTCTTTGCTCCGGTTGCTCGCCTTGACACAATGCGTGTCATTTTAGCTGTTGCGGCCAATCGAGGATGGCAAGTTCATCACCTTGACGTCAAGTCAGCATTCTTGAATGGTGAACTCGAAGAAGAAGTTTATGTGACCCAGCCTGAGGGGTTCACAGTAAAAGGAAAAGAGCATATGGTGCTCAAGCTGAGCAAAGCGCTCTATGGGCTTCGACAGGCACCACGCGCATGGCACATGCGCCTTGATAGAAGCTTGAAGCAGCTCGGCTTCACAGGATGTACACAGAAGTATAGAAGCAGCTCGGCTTCACGTGTATAGAAGGGGCGAGGCCGCGATGGGCATCATCGTCGGTGTTTATGTCGATGACTTGATCGTCACAGGAGAAGATCCAGAGTTAATTGCAAACTTCAAGAAGCAGATGATGGGAGAGTTTGAGATGAGCGATCTCGGCTTACTCACATACTACCTCGGACTTGAGGTGGAACAAGGAGAAGGTGGCATCTCACTCAAGCAGACGGCCTATGCTAAGAAGGTACTAAATGAATTTAACATGTCTGATTGTAATCCTTGTAAGATTCCCATGGAGCCAAGATCACATCTGCACAAGGATCCAGACGGACAACCTGTTGATGCCACCTACTACCGGCGTGTCATCGGGTGTTTGCGCTATCTTCTTCACACTAGGCCGGCTCTCTCCTACGCTGTTGGAGTGGCGAGTCGATTCATGGAGAAGCCTACAATGATGCATCACAAGGTTGTGAAGCAAATTCTCAGGTATCTCAAAGGCACCATCGATTTCGGACTTGTCTACAAGAAAGGAGGTGATGAAGAAGTAATCACTGGCTATACAGATAGTGATCTGGCTGGTGATATGGATGATCGGAAGAGCACAGGTGGCATGGCATTCTACATCAACAACTGTCTTGTTTCATGGAACTCACAGAAACAAAAGACAGTAGCTCTTTCATCCTGCGAGGCTGAGTTCATGGCGGCAACTGCAGCAGCATGCCAAGCACTCTGGCTTAGAGCATTATTGGCTGAACTGATCGGAACAGAATCAAGGATGGTGAAGCTGTTCGTTGACAACAAGTCTGCAATAGCTCTTATGAAGAATCCGGTCTTCCATGGACGAAGTAAGCACATCGACACAAAATATCATTTCATTCGTGATTGTGTCGAAAGAAGGTTGATTAGCGTCGAGTTCATTCGCACCGATGACCAACGGGCCGATGCGCTGACAAAGGCATTACCGATAGCAAGATTGGCGACTATGCGTCATTTACTTGGAGTCCGTGATCTCGGGGTATGCCAAGACTAAGGGGGAGAATGTGAATGCTATTCTTGGCATTCCAAGCATTTTAAAGTTTTTTTTAATAAAGCCATATATTGGCTATAGTCCTAGTCTTAGTTGGTTAGTGCTAGACCTATTATCTAGCAAGTTGAGATTAGGTGGATGGTCCTCCTTGCATGGAGGAGTTTTTATTTTTTATTATTTTTATTTGCATTCTATTTTTATCCATGAGATGTAGCTATATAAGCATGTGCTCTCAAGCTTCCAAAGCACACATTCATCAAGTGCAATACAACAAGAGTTCTCTTCTTCTCTTAGTGCTTCTTCCCTGCTCTCCATCCCCCATCCATCTCCCAAATATCCTTTGTTTTTCTATCAGACATCCTCGTGCTGCTCAATCATCCTGTTGATCGTAACTTGGGTATGCTGCATATGATGTTCCTCAGGTCTCCAGAGGATTCGACCTTCGTCGAAGATGCTATACAGGTCCAGGCGATGATCTGATCGTCGATTAAGTCAGACGCTTCTCGATGTTCGACGATCTCCGATCGGATGGCCGGTGAAGGTCCATGTTAAAGGTCCAGGTGCTGCTGCTCTTCGGCAGTGCTTCGTTTCAACAGTACTCGTGCTTTTTGTCGAGCGGTGCATTTCCTCGACGATCGGCGAAGCTCCAAGGCGATACGTCACGTTCCAGATGTTGTGTACTTCGTTCTTCTCAGATCTGCAGGTGGTCGCGGTGGCGCTCAGATCTCCAGCAGTTGTTCCTCGAACGACAGTGCTCTCAATCCTCGATGAAACTTCTGCTCAGATGAATGAGGAGGTTTTCCTCTCAAATCCGTTTGTTTGTAGGTATAGAAATTTTGCTTGAGTTTAAAAATACTTTACCTTTTGGAATTAGTAACGTAGTTGGCTTTGATGATCGATATTAAAAATTAATTGGATGCATAAATAGAATATGCGATAAAATATTCGTAATAACAAATTTACATACTTTCGTGATAGAGTCAACATCGAATACATTTTTTCACATGCAATTATTACATGCTCATCTCGAATAGGTTTAGTCTCACGTGCATGTTCAAATTTTCTATCCAAATTAAATAAATAGATATGAGTTTTAAGTAATTAATATTTGGGATTTTTACCCGGCAGACCCTATAATCTTTGTCAATTACCTCTACGATCTTTGAAATAACCTAATTCTCCCCTCGACCCCGTAAACTTGCTCCGTTTTACCCGTAGACCCTGCCGTTAATTTTAACTTTATTTGACTCAATTGCTTGGATTAATCTAACCAATGAAAATCCAACCGTTCA
This sequence comes from Ottelia alismoides, assembly GCA_037367405.1. Classification (NCBI taxonomy): domain Eukaryota; kingdom Viridiplantae; phylum Streptophyta; class Magnoliopsida; order Alismatales; family Hydrocharitaceae; genus Ottelia; species Ottelia alismoides. The sequence continues at coordinate 57,634 of JAZKJV010008478.1, read as the reverse complement.
AAAGTCATCCTCTTCACCTTCCTCTCCAAGCACACGACGGGACCGGCCTTTCCGGAGACATCGTCATACCCACGGAAGACGAGGCAGTAGAAGAATCGACGGAGGTGGAGCTGCAGTCCGTCGATGAAGTTCATCTGCCCCGATAGTGTGACCTTGCTGGAATTAACCGCATGGTACAAGAAGCTGCCGGAATCATTGTAGAAGAGTCGATCAACCTCACATCCAAAAGTGCAGCTGCCGGCGATGTACCTCTTCCCAATCCTATGTATGCAATCTAAGCAACTTAGATAGGTCTGGATCACGTCTTGCAAGCATTGGTAGCACTCCACAGCTGTTATGTCCCTCATGCACACCACCTGCCCATACAACTTGGGATACTCCTTGCTCTCGTACACCATCTCCCTCGTTGCGATATTGGCGAGATTGCTCAATAGCGTCACCACAGAGAGGTTGAAGCGGTCGAACTCGGAGTCATTGATATACTTGACGTTGTAGAGGATCCCATATACTTCGCTGTCCAGGTAGGAGTAGATCAGCTTGTTGGAGTAGCGGAGGTGGCAGCTGCTAAGCCAGATGTTGACGACCTTGCGGTAGGGGCATAACTGCGGGCTGTCGACAACGGCGGAGGGGAGGGAGTCATGGCAGTCGGAGACACCGCCTATACAGAGGGCGAGGCCGTAGATGCGGTTGCTTCCGGAAAGAAGCCGGTGAGGTGGGTGTTGGATGAGAGGTGGGTGAGGAGGCGGTTGAGGGTGGCCTGGTAGGTGCTGTTGGCTGTGTAGTTGCCGTCGTCGTACATGTTAGTTCTAATCATGAAGTGCGGCTACGTGCATGGGTTTGCATTTTTTTTGGAGAGCATACAACCAAGTCATCCCTCTATTCTCATGCATTCTATTTTTTACTTAGTTGAATGTTAGACCAACCACGTGGATGGTCATGCTTGAAAGTTGGGTTGGGTGCAACAAACATGCACTTTATTTTTATCATCTCTTAGCACTATATAATGGGTCTTTGTACGTGCATTTGCAATCAAGTCAGGAGAGTTTCACTCCAATTTCATATACTCGCCTCTGGTTGCTTTTATTCCTATTCGTTTCTCGTTTTGTCGAATTATCCACGTGAGAGAGAGCGCGAGTGCGAGAGCACCGGTAGTTTCCAACATCTGGTATCAGAGCCATGTCGATCGTGTCTCAGGACGAGGCGGCGCGGGAAAACGACGGAGGGTTGTTCCGCTACCCGCAGTTATCGGCAACGAACTACACCAGTTGGGTGATCAGGGTGCAGGCCATGATGGAAGATCAAGGAGTTTGGGAGGCTATCGACTCGGCGGCTGGCGTGGCCGTCGATACGAAGAAGGACAAGAAGGCGAGGTCGCATCTTCTCCAAGCTCTCCCGGAGGATCTCCTAATGCAAGTGGCGAACAAGAAAACGGCAAAAGAGGTATGGGACTGCCTCAAAACCAGGTTCATTGGCGCAGATCGCGTCAAGAACGCACGATTACAGACGTTGAAAAGTGAATTCGACGCCATGCGGATGCAAGAAACGGAGACCCTAGACCAGTACGCTGGCAAACTGAACATCATGTCTGTTCGGTATGCGAACCTTGGGGCGACTCTCGACGATGCCGCGTTGGTCAAGAAGTTATTCGACACCGTGCATGATCGCTTCCTTAGCGTGATTGGCGGGATCGAACAATTTTGCGATCTCAACACCATGCCATTCGAGGAGGCTGTGGGACGCTTGAAGACTTATGAAGAACGAACGTGCATGCGGAAGCCTAGGAACAATGACAATGGCGAAAATCAGCTCTTACTCACTCAAGCCGAGTGGGAGACGCGGGAAAAGAAGATTGGCGGCGATTCAACGTCGAGCAACAAAGGTAAATCTCAAACTCCCTCAGATAGAAATAACCGTGGCTGGGGAGGACGAGGAAGAGGACGCGACAGGGGAGGCCGTAATGGGCCGTCGCGAAAGGAGGGAGCTGGTGGCTCCAACGGCGGTGGCCGTGACAAAAGCCACATCCGGTGCTTCAACTGCAACAAGATGGGCCACTATGCATCTGAATGCAGGACTCCAAAGAAAGAGGCAGAGGCACACTTTGCTTCCGTCGATGACTACGAGGCAACCCTACTGCTCGCGACATCAAGCAAGGAGCAGGAGGAGGTCATCCTGCTGAACGAAGAAAAGACGAGGCCGGAGCTGCGTAGCACAAAGGAGGTGGGTTCCCCCTGTCACGTCTGGTACCTGGACAACGGGGCAAGCAACCACATGACCGGTGACAAGTCTAAGTTCCATGAGCTAGACGAGAATGTCACCGGTGATGTCAAATTCGGTGACGGGTCGAAAGTGCAGATAATGGGCAAGGGGTCAATCTTGTTCAATTGCAAGAACGGAGATCAGTGGCTCCTACATGAAGTATACTACATCCCGAGACTCCGCAGCAATATAGTGAGTCTCGGACAGCTCAGCGAGACTGGTCACAAGGTGATCATGGACGAGGAACTCCTACAAGTCTTTGACAAGACTTCTGCGCAACTACTCATGAAGGTAAGACGCACTACAAACCGTCTTTACCGAATTGAGTTGCACCTGGCGGAGGCGGTATGCCTTCTCACGAATCTCGAAGATCCAGCATGGTTGTGGCATGCAAGACTTGGGCATGTCAACTTCCACTCAATGAAGACGCTCGTCGAAAAGGAGATGGCGGTAGGAGTGCCGCTTATAAAACACCCAAATCAATTATGCAAAGGGTGTTTGGTGGCAAAGCAGGCTAGACAATCATTCCCGATGGCTACAAATTATGAAGCCAAAAAGGCGCTCGAGCTGTTGCATATTGATCTCTGTGGACCAATCACTCCATCAACTCCCGCCGGTAACAATTATTTTATATTAATTGTTGATGATTTTTTCCGATGGATGTGGGTCTACATCATCAAGTCGAAGGACCAGGCATCCTCCACCTTTGTGAAGTTCAAGGCACAGATTGAGAACACGAGCGGGTGTCGCATAAAGACGCTCAGGACCGATCGCCGTGGTGAGTTCATCTCCATGGAGTTCTCCAAAGTGTGCGAAGAAGCAGGGATTGTGCGACACCTCTCCACACCATATACACCCCAGCAAAATGGTGTGGTGGAACGGAGGAACAGGACCGTGATGGCAATGACGAGGTCCCTTCTCAAAAGCATGAACGTGCCGGGAAGACTTTGGGGGGAGGCAGTTCGGCATGCGGTGTATCTCTTGAACCGCTTGCCGACAAAGGCACTCGAGAATCGTACTCCATTCGAGGCTTGGAATGGAAGAAAGCCACATCTAGCGCACCTTCGAGTGTTTGGTTGTATAGCGCATGCAAAGGTAACAACACCGAATCTGAAGAAACTTGACGATCGAAGCCATCCGATGGTATATCTTGGAGTTGAGGAAGGTTGCAAAGCTCATCGCCTGTTTGATCCACATCGCGACAAAGTTCATGTGAGTCGTGATGTAAAATTCGAAGAAAATATGGAATGGAAATGGAATGCAGGTACGAGCGATGGAAATGCATCAGATTTCATCATCAAGGAGGAGTACAACACGAAGATGAACGAGGGTGGTTATATACCACTCACAGGTGTCCCGATAGGCGAGCCAATGCCTGCATCACCATCTTCCTCGACCCATGAATCGACACCGCCGACAGGCCACATGACACCGACAAGGTCATATTCCACCGTGGGAGGTCTTGCAGCAAACCCTTCGACACCCTCCACTGGTTCGAAGGCTACGCCTGATGCTAGATCACCAGCAGGTGATACTGTTACATCCTCAGCAGCCATGTCTACCACGCTATCAGGAAGTAATAGCAGCAGCACCGACCAGGACACTATCCGCTACAGGCACATCGAGGATATCATGCGCGACTCTCGAAGGGTGGATCTTGAAGAAGACATGGAGGAGGAAGCCATGCTCATGGCGATGGAGGAACCATCCTGCTACCGTGAAGCTGCTGAGCACCAAGTATGGGTAGATGCCATGTGTAAAGAGATCGAGTCCATCAAGAAAAATAAAACTTGGACTCTCACGGAGCTTCCGGCTGGCTGCAAGCCCATTGGTCTCAAATGGGTGTACAAGCTGAAGAGGAATTCCACCGGTGATGTAATCAATCACAAAGCAAGATTGGTTGCGAAAGGATACGTTCAGCAGCAAGGCATCGACTTCGAGGAGGTGTTCGCTCCAGTAGCCAGGTTAGATACTATACGCGTTATTCTCTCCATTGCTGCTACTCGTGGTTGGAAAGTCCACCATCTCGATGTCAAATCAGCATTCCTAAATGGCGAGCTCGAAGAGGAAGTATATGTAGCCCAACCGGAAGGATTTACGGTGAAGAATAAAGAACACATGGTTCTTAAACTGAGCAAAGCACTCTATGGCCTTCGACAGGCACCCCGAGCTTGGAATATACGACTTGATAGAAGTCTTAAGAAACTCGGATTCGTGAAATGTGCTCAAGAACAAGCCGTCTATACAAGGGGAACATGTCAGTCAAGAGTGATCGTTGGGGTTTATGTAGATGACCTCATTGTGACAGGGGAGGACCCAGAGGAGATCGCGGGATTCAAGCATCAGATGATGTCTGAGTTTGAGATGAGTGATCTTGGATTGCTCACTTACTACCTTGGGATCGAGGTAGTACAAGAAGATGGCCGCATCGAAATTAAGCAAGCCTCTTATGCAAAGAAGGTGCTGGCACAATTCGGAATGACCGAATGCAACTCCACCAAATGTCCTATGGAGCAAAGGACAAAATTGCAAAAGGATCCCGATGGACAACCAGTGGATGCAACAAAATATCGTCGTGTCATTGGGTGTCTCAGGTATCTACTCCACACTCGTCCGGATCTCTCCTTTGCTGTTGGTATGTGTAGTAGGTTTATGGAGAGACCTACCGTCATGCATTATAAGGCGATGAAGCAAATCCTACGGTACTTGAAGGGTATGCTTCATTACGGACTCGTATACACTAAAGGAGGAAGCGAGGAGATAATCACTGGGTTCACAGACAGTGATCTGGCAGGTGATTTGGATGATAGGAAGAGCACAGGAGGGATGGCATTTTATTTAAACAACAACTTGGTCTCATGGAACTCGCAGAAGCAAAAGACTGTGGCACTGTCATCATGTGAAGCCGAGTTTATGGCGGCAACGACAGCGGCTTGCCAAGCAGTGTGGCTCCGAAATCTGTTGAGCGAGCTTATAAAGAAAGAACCAAGACCGGTGAAATTGTTCGTTGATAACAAGTCTGCCATTGCCTTGATGAAGAATCCTGTCTTCCACTGACGCAGTAAACACATTGACACCGAATTCCATTTTATTCGTGAATGTGTTGAAGCAGGACAGATTGCAGTAGAGTTCGTATGCACGGAGGAACAACGAGCCGATGCACTGACGAAATCGCTGCCTGCGACGAAGTTGGCAACAATGCGACATATGCTGGGCCTTCGCAATCTTGGGCCACATCAAGATTAGGGGGGAGTATGTTAGTTCTAATCATGAAGTGCGGCTACGTGCATGGGTTTGCATTTTTTTTGGAGAGCATACAACCAAGTCATCCCTCTATTCTCATGCATTCTATTTTTTACTTAGTTGAATGTTAGACCAACCACGTGGATGGTCATGCTTGAAAGTTGGGTTGGGTGCAACAAACATGCACTCTATTTTTATCATCTCTTAGCACTATATAATGGGTCTTTGTACGTGCATTTGCAATCAAGTCAGGAGAGTTTCACTCCAATTTCATATACTCGCCTCTGGTTGCTTTTATTCCTCGTTTTGTCGAATTATCCACGTGAGAGAGAGCGCGAGTGCGAGAGCACCGGTAGTTTCCAACAGTACAACGCCACCAGTATGGTTTATCGGCCGTTGAAGCGCGGAGGAGGAGGAAGAGGAGGAAGGACGTGAAGAGTTGAGCTGCCGGCAGTTCGGCCATCCTCCAGTCGGAGGTCAGGGATGTTTGATACAGGAGAGGCAGCCATGGGTGGCCACTGGGTGGAGCCCCTTGGTGGAGCCGGAGGGACTCGAGGGCGCACGCCTTCACGTAGCAGAGGTTCGGGAGGTCGGTTTCCTGCACAAGTCGGTTTCTTGCGCTTGCCTGTGAGGTCGAGGGAGCAGTCGCTGTTCTTGCTGACCTCGGCCCTGAGCGTCCTGGCGGTGGAGGAGCATGTGGCGGTTAGATAGGACTGGACAGCGGACGGCGGGGAGCGCGAGGGGCAGAGGGCGGAAGGGCGAGGGGTGGAGGGCAGGAGGGTGGGGAGGACGAGGGGCTAGGAAAGGGAGATGAGGAGGTGAGGTGGAGTGGCACTCAATGTAAATTTGATAAACAAAATGGGTATAATGTAAAAGAATATAATGGGATCCGGTTAGTTTTGATGGATAAATGGATGGGGGTTAATCACATGGTCTGTAGGGTAAGTGCTAGCAAGTTTACGAGGTCGAGGGAGGAATATCAACATTTTAGGTATAAATGAGCATGCGAGGTGATGATTCTGGGAGAGAACCCAAAACGACACCTCAAGTGTCGATTTGAGAGGATAGATTTTACCAATATCCAAGCCATTATATATATACCCTTCTCCTAAAGTTATTATTTTAAATAACTATCTAATATAAACTATTAAAAGTAGGTATATAGATACAAATATGGATGTGCATACAACTACAACTATTGACATATATGAAACTGTTGTACCGTATCCTCAAAAATTGTATATAGATGGTTAGCGGATAAAGAAATTATAAAGCTATGCTACATATACTAAGAAATAAATCTACAATAATATTTATATATAAAAATGAATATGCAAATGGGGATAAATATATTTACAGATATCAATTTGAAATGTGTATATGTACCCACTTCGAAACATATATGGATACAAATGACAAATCTTTATAATAGATACGATCGATGATCTGATATGGTACATCAATATATGTTTGCATCACTAGTTTTTATTATTTCTGCAGATACAAATATAAATTACGATATCATTTTAATTTTTTGGATACGAATATGGATCGAATTTGTAGCTACATGTTCAATTATGTGTGTTGGCTCCTACCATAACAAATGCAACTAGATAATTCATATATATATATATATATATATATATATATCTTTTATCATATCCATATTAAGCAGATATGGATATATATTTTTATTTTACAACCATGAATACGAATAAGAAAATCGATTTTAATTTTTTTAACAAAGATGTGGATATGTGTATCTTTTTCATTTTTTAGGATACTAGTACGGATATTGATAATTACAAATCAAATTTGTATATTATTTCCATGTATTATGTATCAATATGTAATATATTCAAGTATATGTTTATTCATACAATAATAGGGGATCCTTCCTATAGGATGCGTCCTTCCCAAGTTCATGAAGGTCGCCCTCTTTTTTGTAAAAAATACGAGCACGTTAGTAGAATACTTATACACTTTGTATTATACTTGCACACTATAAATACGAAACCACATACAGAACTACACATTATAATATAAACATTAAACTGCACATTATAATACAAATTTTATACGTATTCTACTAAAGTTATCATTTTTACAAAAAAAGGGTGACCTTCCTGAACTCAGGAAGGACAAAGTCCTATTGGAAGGGAATCCTACAATAATATATGTAAATACATCATACACACATAAACTCTGTATACTGGATATCAATATCCATATTAAAAAAAATACATAATCTTGTTAGTATCCACATTTTAAACATTGAAAACTATATATATTCATAGGGTAAAATGAGGTTGCCTGAAAAGGAGCTAACTTGACTCCCTGCCCAATTTTTCACATTTTTTTTAAAATGAATCCGTGATTTTTCATCATTATATTCATATATTATGCCATTCAAGTTTCTGCTAAACAGATACTCCTACGACCTCCATCCCGTCAGTCATTTTTTAACGGTCGTAGAATTGGTAAAATCGACCTTGTCTGGATGGAGGTCATAGGAGTCTCTGTTTCACACAAAACTTGAATGACATAATATAGGGATATAATTATGAAAATCCATGAGTATTTAAAAAAAATAAAAATAGTAAAAATGAAGCGGGGGAGCCAAGTTACCTCCCCAAGGGGCAACCCCATTTTACCCATATTCATATCAATATATAATACATTTTTATGCATATCTATATTCATATCTGTTTAGCATATATATATATATATATGTTTAGGATGTGTTAGTTTCATATATGTCAATAGTTATAGTTGTATCCACATCCATATTCTTATCGATATATTTTTTTAAGTTTATATTAGAGAGTTATTTAAAATTAAAACTCCAGAAGAAAGGGGTGTGTGTACAGACGTACATACACAATATGATTTTGATATTCGTAAAAGTTACCCAGCCAAATCGGCACATCACGTGCCGATTCATACCTAAAATACTAATTATTTGAAATTTATGCATATTTATTTAATTAGAATTAAAGTGGTAATTATTTTTTAAAAGTCCACTCTCTGAAATTTCGAAGATATTTCTGATGTTCGCCATACAAATCTTCTGCATTGACAATGCGCAGATCGCTGGTTTGACTGAGAATGATTTTAATTGGGATATTTACACCCATAATCCTGAGTAATATCGTAATTACCCCAGACACCCTCGATAATCACGAATTACGCTCAAGACCTTGAATAACTATTCCGTTTTACACCCATAACCTTCCGTTAGTTTAGTTCATTAACTCAACCAGATGGCTGAGTTAATCTAACCCAATCTGTGATCTAACGGTTGAGATTAATCAAAAGAAAAAAGAAAAAAAGGATGTAGGTTCGTTCCTGGAAGAACAAAGTGGGATCCGACAAGAGGCGAGCTGGCGGGCAGCATGGGCATGCGAGGGGGGCTTCGAGCGGGCGCTGCATCTCGACCTGAGCTTGCAGGTGAAGGCCGGGAGGGAGGGGGAGTCTCAACCAGACGCAGGCAGTGGCTCGACCTCGACTTACAGGTGAAGGCCGGGGGCGGGGAGGGGGGTGCGAGGGAGGGGGCTCCGAGCAGGTCTGCAACCTGGGGGGGAGGGAGGGAGGGTGCGGGGGAGGGGGCTCCGAGGTGCGGGGGAGGGGGGCTCCGAGCGGGTCTGCAACCTGGGGAGGAGGGGGGCTCCGAGCGGGTCTGCATCCTAGGGCTTGCGCCAGGGGTGGGGAGGGAGGGTGCGGGGGAGGGGGCTCCGAGGTGCGGGCGAGGGGGGCTCCGAGCGGGTCTGCAACCTTGGGAGGAGGGGGGCTCCGAGCGGGTCTGCATCCTGGGGCTTGCGCCGCTACGGCTCGACAAGGCCTGGGCACCATCCCAGCCCTGGCCTCGACATGGCGGAGGCGCACGCAGGGGGGTCTACGACTCGACAGTCCTGGGCACCACCTCAGCCCTGGACTCGACGTGTCATAGGCGCACAAAGGAGGGGAAGGGGGTGGGCTGCACGGCCGGCGGGTAGAGGCGGCGCCGCCGGCGGGCATGGGGAGGTGGGGGTGCTGCGTGGAGGACGAAGGGGGAGGAGGAAGGTGACGGTGTTATTTGTAAATAATTGAAAGATAAAGGGTATAAAATATAAAATGCGTGACGGATTCCGTCATTGTTAACGGAAAATTTGATGGAAATTAACACGGGGTTATGGGTGTAAGAGTTAAATATTACTCAAGGTCTTGGATGTAATTCGTGGTTATCGAAGGTGTCTGGGGTAATTACGATATTACTCAGGGTTATGAGTGTAAATATCCCATTTTAATTTTACATTATATCTGTAATAAGAGTCCTGTAACATGTAATTGGAGTGAAAAAACTAGTAAGAAAAGATCGACAATAAAAAATTGTGTATAAGCTACGCTGCATGTCCTGACAAATGTAATATATCGATCCTCAGAATCATGGTACCAACTATCATCCTCTGCTGCTGCTGTAGAGGGATCGCAGCAGAGCTGCTGTAATCCTCTTTAATTTTTTTTGTGATTTTGATTTTAGAATCCAACCTTATAGTTGAATCTTATATTAGTGCTCTACACATCTTCCAGATTTCATTTAAATCCGATATTATTTGCTATTTTATCTTAATGGTCAAACATTCATATCTTTTTTAAATGAAGTTTAAGTTGCTTAGATCTTGGTCGAATGTTTGACCATTAAGATAAAATAGCAAATAATCATGGATTTGAACGAAATTTGGAAGATCTGTAGAGAATGAATATAAGATTCAATCTATAAGGTTGAATATTAGAATCAAAATCACAAAAAAAAAATGAAAAGGAATTACAATACCTCTGCTGCAATCCCCTCTACAACAGATGACCCTCTTCCTCATCCTCAAATGCAAGCAATGCAGAATGTTCGCGGCATTATCTACCATGATCTTGTAAGCACACTACCATATCAAGAACATAAGTGTAATCCCATATAAAATATTATTTAAAGTGACATCAATAACATTTGCTAATTTCTTCGTGTAGTTTGGAGACGATCCACGTCACATATATACACAGTGGTTGTCACTAGTCTGGTCAAGTGCTAGCTTGCCTTGTGTTCATGCATGAACAATCTTGTGGATTCAAGTAGGAACAGTCTTGCACCATGGGATTATGACAAGTAATATCGTTATACAAACGATGAGAAATCTCAAAAATACGAGAAGATAATGGCCGTTTAAATAAATCCAAAATCATAGCATAGTGGGAAGTCAATGAGATGACATAACTAAGAGAACTATGAAATAAAAATCATCATATAATCAATCGATTTCAATTATTTTTCTTAACTATTCGCTCAGTTTGCCATACCATCATGAAGTAATACGGTCGATCAATACTAAGAAGCAATTATAATGGTCGAATCTCACCGCTTACGTGGTTGCTCGTCCAAGTCAAGTATTACACTCGTTCAGGTCAGCGCGGTGATTATCATTGTCAAGACCACAGTTAATTTGCATTTACCCATATGTAGAATGGTTTCCCATATACTTTAACAAGGTAATTTATAAGTTTTAATATAAATAATAACATATTATAAATTATTTTTAAATTCATTCACAATGTATAATATAAAATAACTATTTATTGTGTGAAGTAGTTATGTTAAATGAGGACGGGGAGGCAGAGCAATTTTCCCTAATTTTTTTATTTTTTATTCCAAAAATTCCACCATGTATATTCATTTATATATCCCTGCAATATGTCGTTCGAATTTTGTCGGAAAAAGAGACTCATATATCCTCCATCTAGAACATTTCAACTACAACAAATTTGAGACCGTTAAAATTATTTATTCTATATGGAGGGTATATGAGTCTCTATTTCTGATGAAATTTGAATGATATATAGGAGAGATATATAGATGAACATACATGGTGGAATTTTTGAAAAAAAATAAAAAAAATTAAGCAAAATTGCTTCATGTAACAATTGGTTGTTACATAGAATATCTTTCCTTTTCTGATGTTAAATAACGTCAAATATACAAAAAGATATATTTTTGCTCATGTTGCCATTACATGATGAAGTAATGTAAATAGGCCATGTCACAGTTACAAGCTCGAAACCACTTGTCATCGGTTATCACATGCTCTACAACGATTAGGCCAACATGGCAATAACGTCAGTTGAACTTTACCATGAAATGGTTGCTTATCCCAAATTGTGATTAGATACTGGTTGGAAACGATTCTCATCATCATGATACAGTTGCTTCTATATTAACTACTACCATGGTTTTTTGAGTGATAGACACATTACACTACCGTCAACCATCATTATGATACAAAAAAATACTTTCATATGCAGATAACATAATCATTGCTAACAACGTACATACCATCATGATTTATGTATTTTACATAAAAAACTAAAGTGACTCAAATAACAATATATATGGAGATGGGCGAAGTTTATAGGCTGGTGACGGGCGGAATTCGAGGCTAGATTGCATGAACTGAAGAGGTGGTAGGGGGAGAAGGATGGGTCAGCGAGGGTAAAGATCATACGAGGATCAGAGTGGTGAACATCTCGAGGGGTAGGATGTAGTGGAGATTGAGTAGAAATTGATAGAAGAAGAGGTTCATGTGACTCTGACACAAGTCAAAGGGACCTGGGATCAATTGTCGGGGGGCTCTGGTTGGTCTATGTGGACCTATCAGAAAAACGAGAGGTAGAAATCATTTGTAAAGTCGATAAATAATAGTAAATAGATTAATTAATTTTAGGTTAAAAATAAAAAAAATGTTTATAATTTTATGTGGTATTTATTGCATATTTCTATTTATTTTTTTGAGGCCATTTATTGTAAGTTAGTACTTACATGTATAAGTATAGGTAAAAATACATGTGTATGAGGTATTTAATTTTTACTTTGTATTATATTTTATTAATATTTACAAATATTTTATATATTTTTAATTTATTTAATTATATTTTTAGATATTTTTTATATTTTTAAGAGCTTATTTGTACGCTTAATTATTTATGTATATTTCTTTCTAAGTATATGTAGGTATATTTCATCTATATATTAAAGTAATTGATTTATTTTAATTTTATTTTAATGGTTTATTTCATTTTAATTATGAATATCTATTTAAAATAATATTTATAATTTTATAAAAATGTACGCAATTGAAAAATGTAAAGATTAAATATATCGAATATAATAAACAAGCATATTGCACAATGGGGCCCCAAAAATATAACTTTTGCATCTTAGCTCCAAACTGAATGAGACCACTTCATTAAATATCTTACTAAAAGTTATATACAACTAAATGTGATTTTGTTCAATTTTATACAATTTGGAGAAGATACAAATGTGTGAAGTTTTTAATTTAGCTTTTTATTTTGTGTGTCCCGGGAACACTATGTGATGACACGCCTGGCAACTCGGGTTAAGCAATTAATAAACAAGGGTCGTTGTGACCCAAATCACCAAGCGCGGTCAATCGAGAAAAATAATCAAACCACTCAGAATAGATAAATCAATGAAAACAATGTAAGTGGCTTTTCGCTATTCTTTTTACCTGGTATAGCGACCAGGGTCGAACACAAGGAGCACGTTTGAAAAACTATGTAGTCAGATTTCAAAATGATTGTTTTTGTGATTTTAGAATTTTTATTTTTTTTATTTTCAAAACAAGGCACAAAGAATAAAAACACACGCACACACTCTTTCTAGTATTTTTCAAAATAATAAAAAATGCACAGAAAATTAAAAAGAAAATGTTTTTGTGTTTTATATAAGTTGAAATATTTTTGGTAATTTTTTCACAATTTTCTGATGTTTTTGTAATTTTAAAAAAATAAAACAGTGGAAAATAAAGAGACTATTCACAGCCAGGAGTATTTTTCAATTTAAAAATCCTTTGAATGTCCAAAATTCCTGAAGTTATTTTTAAGACAAAATACAAAGCGATATCTACAAAAAGAGACCAAAATCACTATTTTTGGATTTTTCTACAATTTTCTACAATTTTTTAAGATTTTGCATTTTTCGCAATTTTTTTTGTTTTTATAAATGGGAAATGGACAAAAATTGGAAAGAAATTAAAACTAGTCAAAACACATCTACACTAATTTTTTGGGAATTTTTAAGTAAAATTTCGAATTTATATGAATTTCGCAATTCTGGGCAGACAAAATATAACTATTGATTTTTTAAATATATCAAATCAACTCAAAATGCTATGAAAATTTTACACAATGACAGGAACTATAGAAGGAACATGTGAGAATTTTCTCCAAATTTTTAGAGCAATGCAAGCATTTATTTCATCACCTAGATCAAACAAGTCAAGTTCTGGAAACACAGGGACTTAGTTGCAAATATTAAAAAGTTATGAATCTGAATAACAAAACTATAAGATTGTAGGAGTAAATTTCAAATTTACCCAAATGTCATGTGCGCAGCAGGTGCTCTCTTGAATGCAGGGACTCTTTTGTGATTTCGGAATACTTTCAGGGGCAGAAGTGTAAAGTTTCCAAAAAATATATCTTTTTTTTAACAAGCCCAACCCCTAGGGCTTCCTTCGTTTCTTGTATCCTTCCAGAGAACAGGAGGTAGCTGCCGCCCCTTGAGAAGCCAAGGGCGCGGGAGGAGATGAAGCACGGGAGCGCCGGCCAGGCAGGAAATGCATAATTAACAAATGCATGCAAAATGGTAATTTTATGGAATTAATGGGTATTTACAGGTATTTGACTAAGGAAAAGAGGCTAAAATAGAAGAATAAAGACGATGAATCATGTATTCATCATTCCCCTATACTTTACCTTTGCTAGTCCCTTAGCAAACACTTATTTGGAAAATAAGTGAAAATAAAAATAAAGAAAAGAAAAAGGAAATAAGTTAGAACGATGTTGACTTTCAAACTTATCTTCATAAAAATGTAGTCTGGAGCTCTGTCGGTCCTTTGGATTATTAGTGTGTCGGAACCTTAATGAGACATGAAATTAAAACCTAACAACCTCTAAGTTCCATAAGACTCCTATTCAGGTCTCCTCAATAGTCAGATCAGAACAAGTCTACAGACACAAATTCTTATGACTATGAATTCTTACTTGTACGTGTAAGTGAAATATAGCTCCTCATCTCAAAAGTAGCAAAGAAACAACCTCTCTCAACAAGGTAACTCTAATAATCTGGTCTGGCAACTCTTTCCTCGAGGAGCGGGGATATTCCCTTCTAAGTTCAAGTACAACCAGCTCAAGAAGAGGGGATGGAGAAGAGAATGGACGGTAACCCGTGTAGTTACCTATCCTTGGATGCATGACCAGTGTAGCCATGTTACCCGCTGCAAGCTCACAAATATATGACTTTGAAGCTCTTATTCTTTTTTTTCACTTGTATATACACTCCGACAGGCATTTTATTTTTCTATCAGGCCTGTCCACTTTTGGAGATTTTGCATTTTTTTCTTTTTTTTGAAAATATATACAAGGTGCAACATGTACATAAGGAGTTTTTCCTCTTGAGCCAGTAGACTATCCCTCTTTTGAAGCATTATTGCAACCCTACAACTCTTGTCTTTAGACCTCAACATCACCAGACTAGGTTGAGATGCACTTCCCTCCCTAGAGGAGGACGAGAGGTTCCGCCTAGATGTACTACCCTCGTATGCTACCCCAAGCCAAAAGATTCTGCTCCCTCACTACCTCCTCCATGAAGAGCTACGTGTAAAGTGCAGTGTCCAAGGTAAGCCATGGTCTGAAAGAATCATGCGTGTGTTGTTAAATATTCTACTTAGACTTATTAAGATGACATGTGAACATAGTCTTAAGTCACTAGGACCTGAAAAGTCTTAACTCCAAATCTTATAAGGTTCCTCTGAAATTAAGTGCATTAAGGTCCAACTAAGCTCCATTCTTCAAATTTATTCCAGACTTAGTCTAAATGTCAAAATCATCCTGAAAAATGCTCATGCAAATGCAAGAAAGTATGTACATGCAAGGAAAAGAGAATAAAAATCCTTTTGTGAAACAATTTTCAAAATTTTAGAAATTTTTATGGATTTTTGAAAAAATGATGATGCACATGCGAAAAGTTTTTTTTAATGCAAAAAGTTAGTAACATATACAAATATATACAAGATATATTTTTTAATAAGGAAAAAGATACATATATACACAAGAGTGAGTTGATTATTTCACAAGAATGAGATGCAAGAATTTACAAATTGAGTAATTTATACAAGTATATACAGAGTTGATTTTTTTTAAAATCATTTCATTTTTTTTCATTTTTTTTCGAGTTTATTTTTTAAAAAAACTTTTTTTGTGAATTTTTTGTGTATTTACACAGTGTTTTAGTCATATTAAAAATAATATGAAAGTACAAGTTATGGCTAAAGTATATATACAATATATACGACACCTCCTATACTTAGCTCGAACTATGTCCTCATAGTGATCAAAGAGTTGAAAAGAAAGACATAACTCGTGCCGCGTATAGAAAAGTGAAAAGAATAGTATACTACAACGACGAATAAAAGAATATAATCAATAGAAGTCGGTTATCCCCCTATACTTAGGATCAAGTAATCCTAAGTATAACAGACTGTACACAAAGGAAAAACCGAGGAGATGAATGTACAGAGTTTACCTCCCCTATACTTAGGGTAAGATATCCCTAAGTATAGGCAGCAAAACAGAGGTTAAAAGAATCAAAAGAATAATCACAAGTCTGACACCCCCTATACTTAGGGTAAAGTACACCCTAAGTATGGAATGATCATGCGATGGAGATGGGGTGTAAGACAGAAAGAATGTATGATATGGATAGATGATCTATACAACCGCGAGTAATTAATGTTGAGGTGCCTCTCAACAAGTGCTAGAGTTTACGTCCCTAGCTGGGCGCAAATGCTAGGACAATGCCGTATCGAGGTTCAGGACGGCATCTGTCAGGCGAATACCGTACTATCGTTGCAGTCTCGGTGGGAGAACAACAACGAAGTCAGGAGGGTCAAGAGAGTAAATGATAACACCCAGGTAATCAATCAGGCGGGTGTTTGCTACCGGATCAAGATATGGGCAGATGAAGTCGGGCACCGGTAACACAAAAGAAATCATCGGCTCAAGATCTGTATGGAGTGAAAGGGCAGAGCCAAAGAAGTCAAACGTGGAGAAGGAAGGATCTAGCAGTGAATCCTCCACGTCAATCACCGTCTCGAATAGATATGGAAGGTCATGATCAGGAGACTCGCTATAAAGGCTGATATCCGATGAATGGAATGTAGACAAATCAATGAAATCATCAAATACCTCAAAGATCGGATCATCCTCGTGAGGGTCGTCGAGGAGAGAAACATCAAACTCATTATCACAAATATCAGAAGACTCGGTCTCGTGATCCGCCAGATCGGATGCACTCTCAAAAAGTAAGACCGAGTACACAGGGTCTGTGGCATCCTCCCGCAGATAACCCTCGGGGAGTAATGCCGAATCATCAGGAAATTGGGGATCAATGTTGTCGAAAATCAGGTCCTCCAAAAATATATCGACCTCATCAACTGGGAGGACACAAGGCTCAAATACGGGACTATCAAGGTCTGCAAAATCCAAAATCGGTCCCTCATCAAGCTCTCTCTGCTGAGATGAATCCAAGTATATCTCTGAATATGAGAATATTTCCTGAAGACAAGACACTAAATCAACTGCGTATGGATACTGAAAAGATTCAGAGGATGGCTGAGATGTAGGTTCTTCCTCTATCTCTTGGGATCCTAGCAATTCTAGAATCGAAGAATCTTCTTCGTGAAAGAGCGGGACTTGCTCAAAATCTGATTGTAAATCCAATGAAAACTCAACCAATGTCCGTCTCTGCGAACTCACAATAGTAGGCAACACATCCATCAATTGAGAAGTAGTAGCATCCATATCCTCTAATTGGTGTGTGATGTCAAGATCGGTATGGTGTGTCACACACTCAGCTGTTGTCATCTCTCCCTCATGTGTTGTCCCGAATAAATCATCTTGTGAATATGTAAGATCAGAAAGTGAATCCAAGATGGTCTCAACTAAATCCAGGTTAGGACTGTGGTGTGAATCACCACACGAGGAAATGACATATGTAATCTGCTCTGCGGTCCTCCCCCTCATGGCGATATGGATAAGGTCTGTCATAGAAAATCCATGATCTGGAAATCGCCTCAAAAGTTCTCGTAACCTTAACCATGAATCTATTAATGGATTTTGGGGGTTAACTGAAAAATCACGAATACACGACCGCATCATCTCTGCTCTACGCTGGGGGTAAAATTTCTGCAAAAATAATGATCGTAATTCTCCCCACGTAGTAATCTTCCTTCCCAATCGTCTGTGCCAACTCTTGGCTCTACTCTGAAGTGTAAATGGGAAGGTGATCAACATCATGTCCTCAGAAGTTATATCGGAATATGATCGTGATCTACAAATTTCCTCAAACTCCTCTATATGTAAATATGGTTCCTCGTGCACTTCCCCTAAAAATTTGGGCAGTAGATCAATTAACTCTAAATTCAGAACAAAGGGTCTCAAGGTAGAAGCGGAATGGGCTTCATGATCTGTGTACTCATCCAATGTCCTAGGATACAAGTCATCTAAAGCTCGCAACTGCCCCATTTGATCGCCTATGGGATACACTCTCATCTCAGTAATGTGAACACCTGTGTCTCGATTTTGGTCAATCTGGTTTCTTCGGGCTTCACTCACAGCATGTCCCGAGAAAGAAGGCGGGTAGGGAGAAGATGGGAGATCAGACAGAGTTCTGACCTCCCAAGAGAGTGGGCGAGAATGATGGGCATGAGGATAAGAAGCCATAAAATTCAGGTGGAATGTAAAGTGGCCCATCGTGACGAGAGGAAAATGAAGGGCGGGAGGGTGGGATAGAAAAGACAGAGTGATAGAAGGTGGAAGGGAAGAGAGAGATAAAGGGAGGGAGGGAAGGTGACTGCTAATGATTCAGGAAGATGAACGTAACCGACTCACACCAATGACATACAATACACAAAGCAAACCCCCAGTTCACCAACTCAACAAAAATCTGACCGTGAGATTCGGTCTTTATCTTTTCAATTTTAGAGTTAGGTGATCAACAAAAGTTGTACAAACACTTAGGAGGCTTGAATAGGATTTGGGCACTACTCCTTAGTGTGTACGCGAGCGAGTAAAAGCGCAGACAATGAGGGGATTGCTCTCCCAATACAATGAAGTTGTCAATTACGTTTAATTTTAGAGTCAAGTTCAATTAGCAGCCCCAATTTTTAATTTTGATTTTCTATTTTTTTGGATTTTTTTCAAAAATAAACGCCTAACGAGCTTTTTGATTTCCTCTTTGATTAATTTGAGCCAAAAATAGGGTGAAGAAGTCGAAAAAGCCTATGCACGGTAAAAAATGATGATGCATGTAGAGATAAAAAATGCGTACCTTACTCCAACAGTCTACATGCAAAATGATCCGTGCAGAATTTAAAGACAGAAATAAAACTACCTAAATGATGCAGACGGAAAACCGAGCCCTAAGCAAGCAGTTCTACTCGAAAGAACGTCTAGTCGACCACCAGCCTCCAATCCAAGAGTCCGGTCTAGGCTCACCCCTCCTCCTCTCGACAAATTGAGTTCAGGAGCATCCTTGGCAGGGTGGGCTGTGGCACGTAGGCTCGAAGGTAGTGGATCGACTATTTTATTAGCTTTTTATTCTTGGTCCAATTACCGATCTATAGGTACAAGCAGAATTATTAAGGTGTGGGGACCCTACTTATTACGTCACATTCAAGCAAAACTCCTAAGGCTAGGGGCTCAAATCCTGCGTGAATAAAAAAATGAGAAAACAAAACCGATGAAAAACAACGGTGAGGTCCCCCAAGTGCACCGACACTTGGCGAAATAGACCCTGAATAATAGTTCAAGTCCAAAGGTCCAAAATCCTACATTATTACAAAATTTATTGTTCTCTCTCAAAAAATCTTCTTCAATTCCCTGCTCTTCTTCCTACGCGGGTCCTCAAAATATAAACTCCAAGTCATCCACGCAGTACCTCGCACAAAAATTAGAGAGAGAAGGTTAGAAAACAATTATAATATAGAGAGACAAAAAAAGAAAAATGACTACAAAGCCGTGCTCCCCGGCAACGGCGCCAATCTGATGACGCGAAATCCGACGCGGTTGAGATGGGATAAATAATTTGCTAAAGTGTCGTCGTTCTCAACCACGGGATTCAGTCAACGAGAAAATAAATGAAACCACTCGAAATAAAATAAATCAATGAAAACAAATGTAAGCTGCTTTTCGCTATTTTTTTTACCTGGTATAGCGACCAGGGTCGAACACAAGGAGCACGATTAAAAAACTAAGTAATCAGATTTCGAAAGTTAATTTTTAGTGGTTTTGAATTTTTATTTTTTTTTATTTTTTTTAAACATGAACAAATGAATACAAACACACACACCACACTTTTTATTATTTTTTTAAAGGAGTCAAAAATGTTCAGAAAAGTCCAGAGAAAATATTTTTGGGTTTTATATATATTAAAATATTTTTGGTAATTTTTCACAATTTTCTGATATTTTTGTTATTTTCTAAAAAATAAAATAGTGGAAAATAAAGCAAACAGTGCACTGACAGGAGTATTTTGCAAGTTAAAAAGATTTTAAGACTCAAAACTCCTGGTAATTATTTTTAGTAAAAACTAGAAAACAATATCTACAATCAGAGACCAAGATCAGAATTTTCGAATTTTCCTACAATTTTCTATAATTTTTTAAGATTTTTTTGTATTTTGCAATTTTTGGAATTTTATAAATGGAAAATAAAAAAATTAGTCAAAAATTAAAAGAGACCAAAATGCATCTACATTAATTTTTTCGGAATTTTTAAGCAATTTTTCAAATTTTTATTGATTTTTGCAATTTCAATAGACAAAAAGACACTGTTTTTGATTTTTTAAATACATCAAATAAACTCAAAATGCTATGAAAAATTTATACAATGTTCAGTACTATAGCAGGAGCATACATAAATTTTTACAAAAATTCAGACCAATGAAATTATTTATTCCATTAAAAAGATCAACAAAGTTATTGTTTGTGAGCACAAGGACTGAACTGCAAATAATTGGAGTTTTTTTACTGAATATAACAAATACTAAATAAGAGAACAGAGATTGCAATTTACCCAAAACGACATGTGCCGCGCATGTGCATATACTGGAGGCAAGGCAGGGGCTTTTGTTTTTGTAAATTTGAAAACCATAAGGGGTACTGTAACAATTATTCCAATTTTTTAGTATCTTCCCTCCTTAAGGTTTCTTCTGTTCATTCGATCTTCACAGGGGTTGCAAAAGGGCAGGCCGCCGCCGGAGCGGACTGGTGCGGAGGGGGCGCCACCGGGATGAGAAAAGCACGCGGCCGCGCGCTGACACGTGGCTGGGCTGAGGGACGGCGACACGGAGGGATGTCCACGCGCGGGCGGTGAAGGACTGGGAGCTTCGGAGCTCCGCGCGCGCAGAGCAGATCGGAGGAGGTTGCTCGGGCGGCGCAGAGGAGCCGCGCGGGGGTTGGCGGGCAGGTGATGGCGGCTTGGGCCGCTGCTACGGCGGTGGCGGGGCCACGTGAGCGGCGCCGAGGTCTGAGGTGCAGGAGGGTCCCGCGTAGGGCCGTGTAAGGGGCGCCTGGGGGGCAGTTGCAGTGGGAGGGGCCGCGCTCGGCTGTCGCGTGGGCGCCGGTGGTCGAAGGGGAGGTGGTCGGGACGCCGCTAGGCGAGGAGCGGTGGCGGCCTGCGGTTGCAGGGGGAGGTCGCCCATGCGGCGGCGGGGGTGACGTCCTACTGCTGCTGCAAATTTTTTATTTTTTTATTTTTTATTTTTTTATTTTTTATTGTTATTATTATGCACAAAAATGATAATAAAGGAAAGAAAATGTTTTTTTTTCAATTTTTTTAAACAGCAGATGTAAATTGAGAGGGAAATATTTTTTTTATTTTTTTATATGTTTTTTTATATTTTCCTTGTCCTGCAAAATAAAATGTTAGATATGAACATAAATATATGGTTTTTTTGTGTTTTTTTATGTTTTCCTGCAAAACAAAACGTTAGATACAAAAGCAAAATTTTTTTATTTTCTTTTTATTATACCTGCAAAACAAATGTTAGAGATAACAAAAAATTTATTTATTTTTTTATTGTATCTTGCAAAAACAAGGATTAGAAAACAAGATACATATTTTTTTAAATTTATTTATAAACAGAATGAAGTTGGTGAATGGGCGGATCTTATGATACGGTGGAATAGATCCGTGGCTCCGGTCACCGTGCGTGACCGGGGGTGGAAGATCGCGTGAGGTAGAACGTGAAATGGAGGGTTTGAGAAGATGGGATGAAAATCGGCGTCGGTCGTTGATAACGCTCCCGCACCCTTTGTTAATTTAGGCAAATTAATGTCAAAATTAATTAATATGATTCGTTGCAGTCGGATACGAGGGGTTAATCAAAAACCACTTTAATTTAATGTCAAGCGGCAATTTTTTTTACTTGGGGTAAGTCCAAGGTCGATCTCAGGGAGGCATCTATCTCCTTAGGCGAATTTAAGCAGGGATCCAAGTGTTGATTTTCGAGGAGTAATTTTTTTTGGTCTTTTTAATTTGAATGCAGACTTATGCAGCCAAGGCAAGCCAATTTAATGTTCAATTTAATTAATGTATCAAATCAAGTCCAAAAATCATGAAAATTGGCCAGATGATTAATTATGATGAAAATGATCTACACTAATTTTTTTGGAATTTTTCGACTCAAAATGAATTTACTGTTAATTAAATAAACAGACAGGATGATTTTCAGTATTTAATTTTTAATAAATATCAAACCACAATTTTTCCAAGAACTAAAATTATCCTAGGTGACTCTAATGATAAGGGACCTAGGAAAATTAACAGAACTTAATTTCACTGTGAATTGAATTAATTAAAATTAATTTAAGAAAATCACTGATCAATTTATTTAGGCCTCGATATGCGTGCAACTACTATGAAATTTTTATGGTATGTTAGAAATGATGTCCTTAAGCTACTGTGAATTTTTGATAATTTTTGAAGGCACAAAGAATAAATTAAAAATCAAAAGGCATCACTGGGCAAAATATGTCAACAATGCACCAATTAATTCATTAATAATTCAATTGAGCTTACAAAAATAAGACACGTGTACCAATAGACAGAGGACAAATTTTCTAACAAAATGCAATTTTTAGAATGTCAAAATGATGAAAAATGCACTCTAGGGATGCGTGCAAACACAGGGATGTAAATGCAATACTGGAAATTAAAATTACAAAAAGCAAATATGCAGACAGGGACTAAAATGCAATTACCGATAATATGGTGGACTCTTGTGCAAATTCTCCACGGTGCACGTGCTTCTCACGTAGGTCTGCTTCACAGGGGCTTCGTTGCAATTTTGGAAAGCTCTAGGGGCTTCTGTGCAATTTACCCAGGCCGCACGTGCTCCTCACGTGGGCGGCCTAGGCTCGGAGGGCGGAGGCGGCTTGGAGTGAGGCTCGGGCGCTCTGGAGGTCCGGAGTTAGGTTCGAGG
The DNA here is from genome assembly GCA_037367405.1 of Ottelia alismoides. Classification (NCBI taxonomy): domain Eukaryota; kingdom Viridiplantae; phylum Streptophyta; class Magnoliopsida; order Alismatales; family Hydrocharitaceae; genus Ottelia; species Ottelia alismoides. The sequence continues at coordinate 34,548 of JAZKJV010008478.1, read as the reverse complement.
GAGCCTCGGGTTGCCCGAGCCTAGGCTTGGAGGCCGAGGCTCGGACTAGTCGACGTGGCGGCCTGAGGGCCTTTGGATCAAGGTCAATCCAAAGGTTGGCGATGAAGACGCGTGGCCGGCTCAGAAGCCGTCAGATTTGGAAAGATCTAACGGCGGTCGATCGGGGTTGAAAGAGTCGACGTGGCGTTCTCCTGATCGTGGGATTAAGAGGGATCCGACGGTCTTTGGTTGCTCCGGGAGTGGTTGTCGTGGCGTGCTTCGGACCGTTCGATCAAGATGATCGAACGGTGGCTGTACGTCGTCTCCACCGGTCCTCCGCCACCTGCGAAGGAGGAGGCTGGGCTCCGACGATCGGGCTGTAGCTCCGCCCGCCTTTCCTCGAGATGCTAACGCTCTCCGCTTTGTCGGAGATAGCCCTGGAGCTTCGCGGCGTGGAGGCGGAGATGATGGCGGTCTCAGGAGCGTCGGAGAGTGCCCAGGTGTCTCTGTCGATGAAGCTCGATGGCGTCTCCGGCAAGCTCCCGTTCAGTGAAGAGGTGAGGACCTGCAAGGAGTTAGGTGTATAGCCGAAGCACGTGTGTGCGCGTGGAGGTCTGTAGCGTGAACGGCGAGGCCTAAGGCGGAGTGTGGGTGTCCGACGAGCGAGCTCCGTCGAGGTGGCGGAGCTGAAGTCGAGCGAAGGTGGTCCAAGGTGATGGGCGAAGATAATGACTGCGCGAGGACCGGAGCTCCGTCGTGGAGCTCGGAGAGATGAAGGTGGAGCGAGAATGTGACGATGGACGGCGAATAAATTAGGAGAAATCGGCGAAAAAATCAGAGAAAGATCAGACGAGGGATGGAGGGGGTTACCTGGGGAATGGAGCTCTGATTTGAGCTCCAGGTCTTCGCTCGAGGGATCGGTAGGGTCCCGAGCTCGTGCAGCTGCTCGTGGGAGGCTGCAGCACGGCGGTGGCGGCCGTGGATCTCGCCGGAGAAGAACCTTGTCTTCGCTCGAAGACACACCCAATTGCTGTCACCAACGGATTGGTCTGAGCTCGAGGCACCTCCCTGGAGTGGCGGATGGGGTGAACTGCGCCGGTGGTGGCGTATTTATAAGGCGAAGTAGGTGGCAGTGTTGGCGACGGGGCGAGGTTCGAGGGCGACGTGCGGCGACTATGGTGGAGATGGTGGAGCGTGAGGGAGCTGGCGAGGGAGAGGGATGAGTGGGTGATGTCGTGGGGGTGTCAGCGGTCGGAGGAGATGGCCGACGTGCGTCCAAAAATAGGAAGGGGGCGCCCCTCCCGCAAGGCAAGGGACGTGGGGGAAAGGGGGCGCCTGGAGGTAGGAGACGAGGTCTCCGCCGTTGGATCGTGTGATCCAACGGTGGGGATCAAGGCGTGGTGAGCGGGTAAGATTAGATCTGGGCGTGTAGATGATGGGCCGAGAGCGCGCCACGTGGTGGACACTGGTGAAGGCGCGAGTGGACGGTTTAGATGAAGAAGGAGGGATGATCAGAGGGGCGAGATTCGCTGGAAGAGGGGCGGCTGCGATGGAGAGATCGGGGGTCTGATCAGGTGGTGCAGATGCTGCCACGTGGAAGGCTCTGGTGAAGGCGCGGACGAGCGGCGTAGATCACGGCTGGAGATGATCGGATGGTCCAGGCAAGGGGCGTGCGTGGGCGGCGCTCGGCCGTTGGATCTGGAGCGAGATCCAACGGCTGAGGGCGCTGGCGGATGAGGCGATGGAAGGCTGGCCGCGTGGCGCAACCAGAGGGCGCCACGTGGCCTACTGTGAGTGGCTGGAGTAAGAGGCACGTGTAGAGAGAAGAGGGAGCCGAATTTGGAAAAACTCAAAACATGAAAGTTGTAGATCTCGATGAGATCTACAAGTTTCATGTTGACCAAAGACGGAGATAAGGTCAAATATGATACATAAATACAAGGATACATAAATATACATATGTAGTATACAAAGTGACCCAAAAACCCAAGTTTCTCATACGAGCTCCAAATTCAATGAAATTAGTCTCATTTTGAAGGTCTTTTAATATGTAATATTCTAAGAGTGAGTAGACCTAATTCATGCTTTGTATGAGGGCTTTATGTGTATTTTAGTGTACAAGGGCTCTCAGGCTACATTGGCTATTTTACAAGGGTGATTTTTGGCATTCTTCCCTATGTTATTTAACTAAGGAGTATAGATTATAGAGAAGATGTTATTTTGGTGAAGAGGTATTTTACAAGGGATTTTTGGCTTCTTATTTAGATGCAAATGAGCTGCTAAACTACATGAGTTATGAATACATGCATGAATGCTATTTATGCAATATAAGGGGAAATATGCCTCTATTTTCTCGGGAATAAGGCTCTATTTTTGACTTTTGAAGTGATGAATCACAGATTCACCAACCCCCCTATACTTAAACCTTGCTCGTCCCCGAGCAACTAAATGAAATGCAAGAGTGAAATGATTTTGGGTTCCAAACCAGGGTCATGAACAAAAGTTGAAAAATGGAGCCTGACTCGACCTTTGGATTAATTGTGTGGCGGAACCTTATTTGGACCTGGACTTAAGACTTAACAGACTTCAAGTTCCACAAGTCTTCTATTCAAGACGCCTCAATAGTCAGGTCAGAACAAATCCTCAAACGCAAATTTCTGATGACTATGATTCTTACTTGTACTGTGTAAGTGATTTGTAACTCTCCATATCAGAAATGGCTCGGAACCAGCCTCCTCTAACAAGGTAACTCAATAACCCGGTCCAGTAACTCTTTCCTCGAGGAGTGGGGTATTCCCTTCTAAGTTCAAGTGCGACCAACTCAAGAGGAGGGGGTAGAGAAGAGAATGGACGGTAGCCAGTGTAGCTACCTATCCCGGGATGCCTGACCAGTGTAGCCAGGTCATCCAGCTGCATTTCTTTACTAGTATACAGGCTCGGACAGGTATTATTATTTTTTTTTCTTGGACCTGTCTGATTTTTTTGGAGTTTTTTTTTGCATTTTTTTTCGAAAAGAGCAGCATGTACATCAGGAGTTTTTCCTCTTGAGTCAGTAGACTATCCCTCTTTTGAAGCATTATTGCAACCCACAGCATCCTGTCCTTAGATGTCAACACCACTAGACTAGGTTGAGACGCACTTCCCTCCCTAGAGGAGGACGGATGTTTCCACCCGTGTGCTACTCCAAGCTAAAGGATTCTACCTCCTCACCACCTCATCAATGAAGAGTTACGTGCATAGTGCTTGTCCAAGTTAGGTCATTGTCTAAAAGAATCCTGCGTATGTACGAGATATTCTACTTAGACTAATCAAGATGACATGTGAACATAGACATGCGGACTCAAAGAATTAAGTCACTTGACCTGAGAAATCTTAACTCCAGTTCCTATAAGGTTCCTCTGAAATTAGGTGGATTAAGGTCAAATCAAGTCCATCCTCAATATCTACTCATAACTTAGTCCAGAACCTACTAGCTTTTCACTTTGCATATGCAAAGATATGCAGATGAGATGAGATGTCATGCTATGAAAATGCAAGACTCTTTTTCTATGCAGAGATGATATGCAAGAGTAAATAAGAAACCTATTTTTATACTTTTTTTTCTTTCGATTTTTACCCACCCGTAATTATTGTAAAATATACAAAAATACGCGAAAGTATGAGCTATGGGTAAAGTATATATGTAATATATACACGCCCCCCTATACTTAGCGTGTGCTATGTCCTCAGAGCACGAAGAGCGAGGAAAAAAGACATAGCTCGTGCTAAGCGTAGGAGAGCCAAAAGGAACAGAAAGTATAGAAGTCCTCTCGCCCCCTTATACTTAGGCTCTGGCAGCCTAAGTGTAGCAGAAGATCAGAAATGGGGCGGACGAGGGAAAGATGAGAAATGGATGAGTATACAATGCGGGCATCGGTCCCCCCTATACTTAGGCTCAGGTTAGCCTAAGTATTGGTAGGAAATGAGTATAAGGACCGATGTGATCTGGAGAATGTACAGTGAATCGACTCGGGTGACCCCTCCCCCCTATACTTAGGATCTGGTCATCCTAAGTATAGTCCAAGATAATGGTTCGATGATGTGGGGATGGGTTACTGGAATCGTGGGGGTAAAGGATAGGATATACAGGAAGAATGATATGTACAGATGAGTCGGTTTGAATCTTTCGAAGATGCTGCTGATGGCTCGAGTTCATTGCTGCAAGGTTTCATACGCGGCTTTAGATGTATCTGCTGTATCTGTCTCGCGCATGAATACAATCTCCTCCACATGGACTAACTGTTCATTGGATTCAACGACGTGCTTCAACAACTGCCCATTTACTAGGAATGTCGGTGCGTCATCTGCGAGATCTGAGATCTCGACACATCCACTATCATGCACCGTACGGACAACAAATGGTCCCGTCCACTTAGACTTTAACTTGCCTTGGAAAATCTTCAGCCTAGCATTGAACAACCATACCTTCTGTCCAGGAACAAAGGTCTTTCGTCTGATATATCTATCATGCCAACGCTTCACCTTGTCCTTGTACACCAAACTGTTGTCGTATGCTCGGTTTCTGACTTCCACAAGCTCATTCAGATCCATGTCTCTCTGTTTCTGACCCAGGTGTGTGTTTCAGTTGACCTTCTTTATTGCCCATTCTGATTTGTGCACTAACTCTGCGGGCAAATGGCACGGCTTTCCGAATACCATTCGGAATGGTGAGGTGCCTAACGGTGTCTTGTAAGCCGTCCTATACGCCCAGAGGACTTGATCTAAGATCTGAGACCAGTCCTTCCTGTCCGGGCGGACAAGCTTTTGCAATATGGTTTTCACCTCCCTATTCGACACCTCAGCCATACCATTGGTTTGTGGGTGGTAAGGACTTGCGACACGGTGTTCGATGCCGTAGTCCTTCAGGAGTTTCTTCACCTCCCGATTCACAAAGTGGCTACCCCCGTCTGATATCATCATCTTGGGGATCCCGAACCTAGAGATTATGTTCTCTCTGATGAATTTACAGACAGTCCTGCTGTCTGCGGCTCGGGTCGGGATAGCCTCCACCCATCTGGATAAGTAGTCTACCGCAAGAAGGATGTATTCAAACCCGTGGCTGACCGGGAATGGGCCCATGAAATCGATGCCCCAGGCGTCAAAGACATCACAAATGATGACCAGCTGCATCGGCATCTCATCCTTGGAACCAATGGTTCCTCCCATTCTCTGGCAAACTGGGCACGACTTCGCGAAGGCGGTGGCATCGCGAAACAAAGTCGGCCAGTAAAAGCCACACTGAAGTACCTTCCATGCGGTCCTCTTCCCAGAGTGGTGTCCTCCTGCCTCTAAGCTATGGCATAAAGAAAGGACACTCTGGTATTCCTCCTGAGGAATACAACGTCTCCAGACACAATCCGGTCCTTCAAAGAAAAGGATCGGATCCTCCCAATGGTAGTGTCTAGCATCCGACTTTAGTCGGTCGATTTGGCTCTTGGGCCAGTCTTCGGGAACTTTCTTGGAGGCAAGATAATTCACGATATTGGCATACCATGGGAGCGAGTCGATAACAAGAATCGACTCGTCAGGGAAGGAGTCTCGAATCAGGGAAACCTCGGAAGTATTAAGATCTTCGAGACGAGAAAGATGATCGGCTACTACGTTCTTCTTTCCAGGTTTATCACGGATGTCCAAATCAAACTCCTGGATAAGTAAAATCCAACTAAGAAGACGCGCCTTCGCGTCCTTCTTTGCCATCAAGTATCGTAGTGCCGTGTGGTCTGTGAACACAGTTACCTTGGATCCGATTAAGTGGGATCTGAATTTGTCCAAGGCAAACACTACCGCAAGCATTTCCTTTTCTATAACTGTATAGTTACGTTGAGCAGAATCAAGCACTTTGCTTGCGTAGTGAATTGCGAACGGGACGCCGTCTTTTCTTTGTCCCAATACAGCCCCAACAGCATAATCTGAGGCGTCCGTCATGATCTCAAAAGGGAGAGACCAATCTGGGGCTTGTAAGATGGGTGCGTCCATGATCATTCCTTGTAACAGCTTAAAGGCTTCAAGACATTTGTGATCTACAATAAACTCCGTGTCTTTGCCTAAAAGCTCAGTTAGCGGTCGGGCAATCTTAGAAAAATCCTTGATAAATCTTCGATAAAATCCGACATGCCCGAGGAACGACCGCAACTGCCTTACGTTGGTTGGTGGCTGGAGTCGTCTGATCACGTCCACCTTGGCAGGGTCAACCTCCATTCCTCTCTTGGAGATGACATGCCCCAACACTATGCCCTCCGTCACCATGAAGTGACTTTTCTCCCAGGAGAGCACCAGATTGACCTCACAACATCTTTTGAGGACTCGGTCCAGATTCCTAAGAAAGGAATCAAAAGAGTCGCCGTGGACCGAGAAGTCATCCATGAAGACTTCTAGGAATTCGCCGACCATTTCGGCGAATACAGCAATCATGCACCTTTAAAAGTACCTGGAGCATTGCATAGCCCAAAAGGCATGCGCCTGAAAGCATAGGTACCAAAGGGGCATGTGAACGTGGACTTTTCCTGGTCCTCCGGAGCTATGGCTACTTGATTGTAGCCCGAGAACCCATCAAGGAAGCAGAAGAATTCTTTCCCTGCTAATCTTTCTAGGATCTGATCAATGAACGGTAGGGGGAAATGATCCTTCTTCGTCGCGGCATTCAGGCGTCTGTAATCCACACAGACGCGCCACGACGTGGGTACTCTCGTCACGATCTCTTCTCCATCCTCGTTGGTGGTCGTCTGAATTCCCGACTTTTTCGGGACAACATGGATTGGGGCCACCCACTTAGAGTCGGAGATTGGGTAAATAAAACCCGCATCGCACCATTTTTCTATCTCTTTCTTCACAACCTCTCGTAAATTTGGATTCAACCGTCGTTGGAATTCACGAGAGGGTTTGGCTTCGTTCTCCAAGTATATATGGTGCGAACACAGAGCGGGATTTATCCCGTGGAGATCGGAAATGCTCCAGCCTATTGCCTTGCGGTTCTTCTCCAGGATCTCTAGCAAGCGAGATTCCTGCTCCTCGGTCAATTGCGAACTGACAATGACCGGAAATTTCTTGTCTTGGCCCGCAAGGAAGGCATACTTCAGGGTTGTGGGTAAAGGTTTGAGCTCAGGAATAGTGTGATCGTCTAGAAAGTCTGGCTCAATCAGATCTGGTTCGGTGTTGGAAGTGGCTGGATCATGTTCTGTAGCAGCTGCCACCAGACTTGGCTCTGGAGTCGGATCGTCAAAGGTCTCCATGCAATCGGCAAACGCCTCGTCCGACTCGTCATCCTCATCTTCCGATTGTCCTAAGGATGTAAGGACTGACAGGCCCAACCGGGCCTCTACGTCATCGAAGATGTAGGGCGATGCAGGCTCAGAGCTGTACTCGTTCCTGAGGATCTCGCAGACTGACTCATGCACTGGATCATCTTCAAAGGAGATGGACACATCGGTGCTGGCTGGGTTCTGTCTCCATGGCCCAACTACGTCTACATGCTCACAGTCTGTTCCGGTAGAAGAGTACTCGGTGCTGGATTCGGAGTCCGGTCTCTGCCATCTCGTCTGCTTCATATCAAGTTCCTCATCTCCGCCTGGAGTTTGGAACCGAATCTTCCCATTCTTATAATCAAATAAGGCCCCCGCTGTTCTGAGGAAGGGCCTACCTAAAATGATCTGGGAATCTCTCCAATTACGAGGGGTTTCCATATCTAGGACAGTGAAGTCCACCATGTATTCTTGTCCCTCGATTTTGATCACAATGTTCCTTAACTCTCCTTGGGACCTCTTAGTGGATTTGTCAGCAAACTGCAGAATAGCTCTAGATTTCCTAAGAGGTCCGAGATCAAGCCGCTCGTAGAGGGCTGTGGGCATCAAGTTGATCGAGGAACCATTTTCCAGGAGAGTGCGTGCAAACGCGATGTCATCAACATGACTCACTACATAGTGTGCACCCATGTCTCTTCGTTTCCGAGGAAACGAGTTCTTTATTACACAAGTCGTGGCTATTGATAAAACGTGTTTCTCAACACGGCTTTTAGTCTTCCTTCTAACCCTTGAAGGTATGCATCTCACCTTAAGGTATTTTTGGAATGCAGGTGTCATTTCCACGAACTTGTCAAAAGGGATTGTGACCTTGATGTGCTTATTGCAAAATTCAGCCATCTCAGGGTCATCTTTTTGGATTTTTTTGATTTTCTTCTTTCCACCCTTGAGAGCTTGGGGGAAAGGGATTATTAACTCAGGTTCTGGAACTGAAATATTTTCATTAATTGCTGGAACTGAGTTCTGAACACGACTCTGATACAGACTCGGACTTGGACTCTGACCGAAAAGAAAATGCTGGGGCGAGACCGGTGATGCTTCTTCCGCTTCTTCTGGACGATCCTCCTCAGATGGAGGTGCGGGCTCATCGGCGTCGTCTGACTCTGGATGGATGCAGGAATGCTGCTTCGAGGACTCAGATGTCCTCTTCTTCTGCTGGCGGTGGCGGTGGTGATGCTCCTCCTCTTCTTCCTCCGACTTCTCCTCAGGTAGAGTTTCGGAGGTTCCTTCTTTTTGCGCCCGTGTCCGATCAGGTATGGTCACGGTCCTTCCGCTCCTGAGGGACATATGGTTAACATTATCGTACGAAAGGATCTCATGTTCAGATAAATAATTATCTGAATTGTATACCTGATCTCGGGGTCGGTTCTGGCCCTGGTGTACGCTGTTTGGGTTGGCCTGAACCTGTGCGGGAATTGGAGTCCTTGGCGCCATTTGTTGGTCCTGAGCACGAGAGACCCGATTGATGTCGGTCCTCATGTCCAGGTAGTCATTCTGCATCTGCTGGACCCTATCAGACAGGGTCTGGATCGCCAAGGTGAGGGACTCCAATTCGGTGGGCTGGGCTGGCTGCTGAGTGGATGCGGTCCTGTACTGGCCCTGCTAGCCATGCCGATACTGCTGCTGATGGGACAGTGCTGGCCCCTGCTGGTAGGTGCGCTGCTGCGGCTGGTACCCCTGTTCTGGCTTGGACTGGTATCGCGGGACTGTGACGGGCCTGGTCTCTTGGTAGACTGGGGTTGGGCGGTGTGCCTGATCCTTCCCCATCTCGATTTGCCGGACTAGCGGGTCACGGCTATACCAAAGCCCGTTGATCTCGTAAACAGGCGGAGGCTCCTCGTATTCCATTTCCACTGGTGGGGGTGCATGATGGTTCTGCTGGGTATAAGTCTGATCCCAGCTGCTCTAAGACCCCGGTGCCTGTTCCTGTACAAGATGGACTCGATGTACAGGTACAGGTGGTGCAGAAGGGGTGGGTAGCTTGATCTTGGCTACCTTTTCAGAGAGTTCCTCCACTTTCTTGGGAAGGCTCGAAAGAGACTCCATCTCCGCGACTCTCTTGTGGATCTGCTCGACCATGGTAAGCTTGTCGGCAATCATCTCCATGCTGGGGATGAGGTCCTCAGTCAGATCTGCAACAGTCCTTCTGGTTGTCTCATTGGATAAGATCGAAGGAGACAACTGATAGGCCCTTGTGGCCTGTGACCTGCCGGTTTCTGCCATCTGCTCTAGGATTTTCCACACGGCGTGCTCGTTCTTGTTCAGATAGCTTCCTCCACAGGCGGCGCTGACTAACCCCTGCATCTCTGGGGTTAGACCGCAGAACAAGGTCTGGACTAAGATCGCCTTAGAAATGTCGTGGCATGGGCATTTCTGTACTAAGTCATTGAACCTGTCCCAAGCCTCATGGAACGGTTCGCTGGGTCCTTGGGCGAAGCTGGCAATCTTCGTTCTCATCTGATTGGTTCTACTGAGAGGGTAGAACTTCTTCAAGAAGAGGTCCTTGAACTGCATCCAGGTAGTACATACCACCCCTAGGTTTTTCAGCCAATGAGCAGCCTTATCTCCTAAGGCAAACGGGGTGGCCTTCAGCCGGATATAATCTTGGCCAACATTGGGATGGCTAAGATTGTTGCATACTAGTTCGAAGTCACGGAGGAAGGTGTAAGGCTCTTCACTGAGGTTTCCGTTAAACTTCGGCAGCAGGCTAAGGAAGTGGGGCTTCAGCTCGAATGCCTGGTCGGGAACTGCAGGTGCTAGCCAATTTTGGATCTCGTTCTCCGCCGGGTTGTAGGTATCGACCATTGGTCGGTCGATCCCTTCAGCTACTATTATCTGTCCCATCCGTGCCGTGAGATCAGCATTTTTCTATTCGGCTTCGGCAAGGCATCTAAGAATCTGTCGCATCTGGTCCTCATCGGGCGGCATCCTTGGCGGCATTTCTCCCTCTAGTTCTGGGGATTGGAAAATAAGATCGGTGTTAGAGGGTGAATCAAGGAAGGGATTACCGAGGCAATGGTCTTCCTCGGTGATCTCAGAGGAGATAAAAGGGTTGGTTTGAGAGTAACCACCCTGAGCATGAGGGAACCAGGACTCAAGAGGGTCATGAGTCCTGGGTGGTCCAAGGTGCGCTCGGACCGAAAAAGACGAGTTACTTGGGGGACTCATAGAGAGATCAGTGAATGGTGCGTCGAGATCTCCCCAATTACTCATCTTGGTGAAGCAAGAAGAAGATAGGATTTTACTCCTACCTGAAGCAAGCACAAGAACAATCCAAGACCCTGGGTTCACACTCAACACAGTGAAGGACTCAAAGTTGAGTCCAATTTATCTTGTAGTTTTTAAGTGTGATATTCAAGCAAATCTAGCAAGGATTACGCGGCCTAGAGGGAAGTCGGCTCAGAACCGGATGCGTCTTCCCTGTGTATCCTGTCATCTAAGATACCGCCGCTCCTTCCTTTCTTCGCTCCTATCCCAAGCCGATGGATTCAGTGACCACGCCCCTATCTACCTGCAAGCAGGCGGAGGCTGACAAGGCCGGAACTTCACCCCGGGGGGTTACTGGCAGCTTGTCGCGAAGTACCGCAATTTCGCCCCTATCTACCTGAGACAGGCGGAGGCTACTTGGTACTAGTCAAAGAATCTGAAATTATCCGGCTTGTGATATTTGCTAGGATCAGTTAGAACGTGATATGGAAGACGGGGATTTGGGCTCTACCTTAGGGTGTTCACACACACTCAGGTACCCTCACTCAGCCTGAATACAAGGTCGGGGATTAATCTCCCGCAAACAATTTTCAGATTTTATTCTTTTTTTGGTCAATACTGTTAGCAGTCCCGATTTTAAGTTAAGTTATCACTTTAATTAATCCACTACAAAGCACGCCTATCGGACAGTCCCAATTTCCTTTTTAATTTAAGTGAGAAAATCAGAGGGGGAAATCGAGAAAAGCCGATGCAAGTCGAAATCGATGATGCGTATGCTAAGTAGAGAGTACTTACAGTGACCCCTTCGCTTTTTGATGCAGGATGCAATACAGAATTGAAAACTTTACTCTACATGCAAATGCAAGCGATGAAAAACCGCTCCTAGACATGCAGTTCTATTAGCGTAAAGAACAGTTTAATTTGACTAAGTCCTGCTGTCTAGGTGCGTCTTTTATGTGTGATGTGTGGTCCTATTGATTACGAGCACAAACAAATCCTAGAGTGGCTCGAGGAGCCGCTAGTGCAAGCTAAATTACCATCCACCCACACAGCACACGGGACACAGTTTCCACTATATTTACACGCGCGAGATCCCAAACGGGAACCGCTGGAAATAATGCAAAAGAAAAATAAAATAAATAAAAAAATACAATGCCTCTCTTTCTCTCAACACAATTTAAATGCTAAGTCCTCGAAGCATCGCCGACTCCTCACGGTCCTCGCACAAAAATTAAATGGAGGTCAGAGAGTGACATAAAAAATAATGCAAAAATAAATGAGAGAAATAATTACAAGAAAAATCGGGGGTCAGACTACCCGGGGAATGAAAATCAAACACTCAAAAATGTGCTACAAATTAACCTAAGCCGTGCCTCCCCGGCAACGGCGCCATTTTGATAACGCTCCCACACCCTTTGTTAATTTAGGCAAATTAATATCCAAATTAATTAATATGATTCGTTGCAGTCGGATACGAGGGGTTAATCAAAAACCACTTTAATTTAATGTCAAGCGGCAATTTTTTTTTACTTGGGGTAAGTCCAAGGTCGATCTCAGGGAGGCATCTGTCTCCTTAGGCGAATTTAAGCAGGGATCCAAGTGTTGATTTTCGAGGAGTAATTTTTTTTGGTCTTTTTAATTTGAATGCAGACTTATGCAGCAAAGGCAAGCCAATTTAATGTTCAATTTAATTAATGTATCAAATCAAGTCCAAAAATCATGAAAATTGGCCAGATGGTTAATTATGATGAAAATGACCTACACTAATTTTTTTGGAATTTTTTGACTCAAAATGAATTTACTGTTAATTAAATAAACAGACAGGATGATTTTCAGTATTTAATTTTTAATAAATATCAAACCACAATTTTTCCAAGAACTAAAATTATCCTAGGTGACTCTAATGATAAGGGACCTAGGAAAATTAACAGAACTTAATTTCACTGTGAATTGAATTAATTAAAATTAATTTAAGAAAATCACTGATCAATTTATTTAGGCCTCGATATGCGTGCAACTGCTATGAAATTTTTATGGTATGTTAGAAATGATGTCCTTAAGCTACTGTGAATTTTTGATAATTTTTGAAGGCACAGAGAATAAATTAAAAATCAAAAGGCATCACTGGGCAAAATATGTCAACAATGCACCAATTAATTCATTAATAATTCAATTGAGCTTACAAAAATAAGACACGTGTACCAATAGACAGAGGACAAATTTTCTAACAAAATGCAATTTTTAGAATGTCAAAATGATGAAAAATGTACTCTAGGGATGCGTGCAAACACAGGGATGTAAATGCAATACTGGAAATTAAAATTACAAAAAGCAAATATGCAGACAGGGACTAAAATGCAATTACCGATAATATGGTGGACTCTTGTGCAAATTCTCCACGATGCACGTGCTTCTCACGTGGGTCTGCTTCACAGGGGCTTCGTTGTAATTTTGGAAAGCTCCAGGGGCTTCTGTGCAATTTACCCAGGCCGCACGTGCTCCTCACGTGGGCGGCCTAGGCTCGGAGGGCGGAGGCAGCTTGGAGTGAGGCTCGGGCGCTCTGGAGGTCCGGAGTTAGGTTCGGGGGAGCCTCGGGTTGCCCGAGCCTAGGCTTGGAGGCCGAGGCTCAAACTAGTCGACGTGGCGGCCTGAGGGCCTTTGGATCAAGGTCAATCCAAAGGTTGGCGATGAAGACGCGTGGCCGGCTCAGAAGCCGTCAGATCTGGAAAGATCTAACGGCGGTCGATCGGGGTTGAAAGAGTCGACGTGGCGTTCTCCTGATCGTGGGATTAAGAGGGATCCGACGGTCTTTGGTTGCTCCGGGAGTGGTTGTCGTGGCGTGCTTCGGACCGTTCGATCAAGATGATCGAACGGTGGCTGTACGTCGTCTCCACCGGTCCTCCGCCACCTGCGGAGGAGGAGGCTGGGCTCCGGCGATCGGGCTGTAGCTCCGCCCGCCTTTCCTCGAGATGCTGACGCTCTCCGCTTTGTCGGAGATAGCCCTGGAGCTTCGCGGCGTGGAGGCGGAGATGATGGCGGTCTCAGGAGCGTCGGAGAGTGCCCAGGTGTCTCTGTCGATGAAGCTCGATGGCGTCTCCGGCGAGCTCCCGTTCAGTGAAGAGGTGAGGACCTGCAAGGAGTTAGGTGTATAGCCGAAGCACGTGTGTGCGCGTGGAGGTCTGTAGCGTGAACGGCGAGGCCTAAGGCGGAGTGTGGGTGTCCGACGAGCGAGCTCCGCCGAGGTGGCGGAGCTGAAGTCGAGCGAAGGTGGTCCAAGTTGATGGGCGAAGATAATGACTGTGCGAGGACCGGAGCTCCGTCGTGGAGCTCGGAGAGATGAAGGTGGAGCGAGAATGTGACGATGGACGGCGAATAAATTCGGAGAAATCGGCGAAAAAATCAGAGAAAGATCAGACGAGGGATGGAGGGGGTTACCTGGGGAATGGAGCTCTGATTTGAGCTCCAGGTCTTCGCTCGAGGGATCGGTAGGGTCCTGAGCTCGTGCAGCTGCTCGTGGGAGGCTGCAGCACGGCGGTGGCGGTCGTGGATTTCGCAGGAGAAGAACCTTGTCTTCGCTCGAAGACACACCCAATTGCTGTCACCAATGGATTGGTCTGAGCTCGAGGCACCTCCCTGGAGTGGCGGATGGGGGTGAACTACGCCGGTGGTGGCGTATTTATAAGGCGAAGTAGGTGGCAGTGTTGGCGACGGGGCGAGGTTCGAGGGCGACGTGCGGCGACTATGGTGGAGATGGTGGAGCGTGAGGGAGCTGGCGAGGGAGAGGGATGAGTGGGTGATGTCGTGGGGGTGTCAGCGGTCGGAGGAGATGGCTGACGTGCGTCCAAAAATAGGAAGGGGGCGCCCCTCCCGCAAGGCAAGGGACGTGGGGGAAAGGGGGTGCTTGGAGGTAGGAGACGAGGTCTCCACCGTTGGATCGTGTGATCCAACGGTGGGGATCAAGGCGTGGTGAGCGGGTAAGATTAGATCTGGGCGTGTAGATGATGGGCCGAGAGCGCGCCACGTGGTGGACACTGGTGAAGGCGCGAGTGGACGGTTTAGATGAAGAGAGAGGGATGATCAGAGGGGCGAGATTCGCTGGAAGAGGGGCGGCTGCGATGGAGAGATCGGGGGTCTGATCAGGTGGCGCAGATGCTGCCACGTGGAAGGCTCTGGTGAAGGCGCGGACGAGCGGCGTAGATCATGTCTGGAGATGATCGGATGGTCCAGGCAAGGGGTGTGCGTGGGCGGCGCTCGGCCGTTGGATCTGGAGCGAGATCCAACGGCTGAGGGCACTGGCGGATGAGGCGATGGAAGGCTGGCCGCGTGGCGCAACCAGAGGGCGCCACGTGGCCTACTGTGAGTGGCTGGAGTAAGAGGCACGTGTAGAGAGAAGAGGGAGCCGAATTTGGAAAAACTCAAAACATGAAAGTTGTAGATCTCGATGAGATCTACAAGTTTCATGTCGACCAAAGACGGAGATAAGGTCAAATATGATACATAAATACAAGGATACATAAATATACATATGTAGTATACAAAGTGACCCAAAAACCCAAGTTTCTCATATGAGCTCCAAATTCAATGAAATTAGTCTCATTTTGAAGGTCTTTTAATATGTAATATTCTAAAAGTGAGTAGACCTAATTCAGGCTTTGTATGAGGGCTTTATGTGTATTTTAGTGTACAAGGGCTCTCAGGCTACATTGGCTATTTTACAAGGGTGATTTTTGGCATTCTTCCCTATGTTATTTAACTAAGGAGTATAGATTATAGAGAAGATGTTATTTTGGTGAAGAGGTATTTTACAAGGGATTTTTGGCTTCTTATTTAGATGCAAATGAGCTGCTAAACTACATGAGTTATGAATACATGCATGAATGCTATTTATGCAATATAAGGGGAAATATGCCTCTATTTTCTCGGGAACAAGGCTCTATTTTTGACTTTTGAAGTGATGAATCACGGATTCATCAGTCGTGGATTATGTGTGATGGAATTTGTGTGATTTTTAATCTAAAGATTAACTATGTCTAAGCAAAAATCTAAGCCTACGATTTAACTACAAGAAAAAGACAGGGAATAAAAGTGGATCTCACCTTGGGGTTCGGACACGCCATGATGGCCTCGACGAAGCTCAAGTCGCTGTCACCGAATGGATCGGAAGATAGGACCCTCTTCAACAAGAAATCTCTCAGAAATCGGGCTCCTCTCCACCAAAGATTGATCAAGTGTGAATGAGGGAGGAGGAACCCATTAAAAAGAGAGAAAAAAATGAAAAAGGAAAGTATGTACAAAAAAGGAAGGTGATTATTGGGAATTTAAATAAATAAAATAATTAAATTAAATTAATTAAATAAATAAAAACGAAATTCGGATTTAATTAAAATAAATAAATTAAATAATTACCAAAAATGAATTAGCCACCTTAATGGTGGCCATTAAAGGAATAAAATCAAATCTAAAATAAATGGTAAGTTATTAACTCACTTCATTCACATAAATCCAATAAATTAAATATAAATTTCGGAATTAAATAAATTAATTAAATAATATTAGATAATTATTTTTTGGTGGTTTTTTATAAAAGGAAGTTAGTTGTATACATATATTATACACATATAATATAATGTATATATGTACAAATAAGGAAATAATTTTTATAAAAGATTTTTTTAATTTTTTTAATTTTATTTTTAATGAAAACAATATTTACAAATATGTACATTATGTATAAAAATAAATATGAATAAAATATATACAATAAGTATATGGGTAAACTGCACAATACACCCCAGAAAACCGAATTTTTAACCGTAACTCCAAAAAATACGAAACCACAGTCATTTAAAAGATAATTTAATTTATAGTATGATGGAAGTGAGTTTGGTTCAATTTGAGCTCGTATGGAGCTGGAATTGATGTTTCAATTATTGCATTGCGGTTTTTTCTGGGTGTAATTATTTGTAATATATACAATATTTTATTTTACAAATATTTTTATTATTTACAACACAATTTTATTTACAACTTTCATTTACAAAAGTAATTAGTTTGAGGTCAAATTATATACAAATAAAATATAGTAAGTTTTGCACAAATATACATAAAAATATTTACAAGATATTTTTGGTTTTTCTGACAGAAGACCCTATCTCCCCCTACTTTATTCCTGGTCGATCAGGTCAAGTCTTGACCTTCTCTCAGGGTTTGGGTCAGTCTGTATTTGTTGCATAAATCTATCCTTTTCTTTTTCTTTTCTTCTTTATTCTTTTATTTAAGTACAAAAAGTGTTAAAAATGCATAATTAACAAATGCATGCAAAATGGTAATTTTATGTAATTAATGGGTATTTACATGTATTTGACTAAGGAAAAGAGGCTAAAATAAAAGAATAAAGACGATGAATCGTGGATTCATCACTATGCATTATTTTTCTGTGAACTCAATTTTGTATTTTTCTTTATATTTGTATCTATAATAGTCACATTGAGGATTTTATTATTTGAAGTTTAAAAATAACAAAATAAAATAGGTCCCAAAAAGTAATATTTCAGCAATTAAATTATGGCTTTATGTATGGTTTTTTGTGTATTTTTTGTGCAGTTTCTCTGCCCTATTGATGAATCCACGATTCATCATCTTAATATCTTAATCTTAGCAAAATCCATGAGTAAAATCCCATATAAATGTCCATAAAATCCATAAATTAACAAAATATCTCTTGTAAATAAAACTCACTAATTACTGTATATAAGACTGCACAAAATGAATTAACAATAAAAAGCCGCAAAATCAAAGGAGTTTTATACTTGTAAATAGCCCAAAACTTCATGGATTTTTAATAATTTCATTTCAAATCCTTTTTACCTAATTCTTTCTCTAACTTGTTTATAAAAATGTATATAAAAATACAAAAATACAAAATAAATTTTACCTTAAATAAATGCTCCTAGATCCCAATGGGAAAAAGCCGTAAAGACCAACTTCCAAGCTAAATTCCCGCTCCGTATGAACTCCAAATTCACCAAACTCACTTTTAAAGTTCAAGTTAGAAAATTATCTATCCAACGGAAGTGGTTTCATTAAAATCGGAGCTCATTTGCAAAAGTTAGGTTTTGGGACCTAGATGTACATTGTACAGTATGTATATATTCATACTTTCTTCATTTTTTATTGTATCTCTCTTAATTATTAAAAATACAAAAAAATCATACTTATGTTGTATTTTAATTATACTATTTTATTATATTTTTTCGTTGTAAATATCTCTTATTAAAAAGATAAAAAATTATAAAAAGAAAAGCAAACAAAAAAATTGTACATGTTGTATATCTTCTTTTTGTAAATTCCCCACTCTTTTTCTTCTCTTTATTTTATTTTCTCTTTTTAGTAGCCTACTTTATTTCATTTCATTTTTATTTATTTAATAAGATTCTCTACAATAACTTTTCTACCACCAACCTCCATTAACCTCCAAGTCTTCATCAACCTCCATTCAACACCATTATTCATCTAACTTCCCATTCAACCCCATCACTAATTTAACCTCCCATTCAACACCACCACCATTCTAACTTCCATTTCTCTTCTCTTTATAATCATCCCCACATCCACATTTTTTCCCTATCCACCATTCTTATAGAATAAGGAGATAGCTTGGAGTGTTTTGTTGGTGACAGCGGCGAAGCATCGTCCTCAAGCGACGACCTCCTTCAGGTGAGATCCGCGGAGCTCCGCTTCGCGTCACGAGTTCCCCGTCGAGCTCGCGTAGCTTCTCCGATTTTTATTTCGCCAATCGGATCGAGGCGACAACAGGAGTTCAGCGTAGCTGCTCCGCAAATCCGGCGAAGAATCAGGTAAGTATTCCTCATCATCCTCTTGTTTTCTTATCTTATCTAATATTTTATTTCTTTGTTGTTTTATCACACCATTTGTTTTTTTTCCCATTTGTTTAGTCTATCATCATCACCACCACACCAAACAACACCACCATCATTAATCACCATCACATTTTCTTTCATCCATCGCAATCATTTCTTTCATAGCTATTAAAAAAAAAACCACCTCCGTCATCTTCACATCAGTCACCATTTTATTTCATTTTCATTCTACCATTTCCTATTTACAAAATATAAAGAAAAATTTTTTTGCAAAAGCAAAAAAAAAAGATAAAAAATAACAGGGAGGAAGCAGCTCCAACGCCGCCGCCCCCCTGCCTAGACGGCCGCCGTCCCCGCCTCCAGCGGCCCACAGCCGCCAGCCCTCTGCGAGCCGCCCCGAGCTCTCACGCTCCAAGCGCGCGCCGTCTGCGGCGCACTCCTCCGCCAGCACAACCGTCTGTGCGCCGCCCTTGAAGACGCGAGAGCCCCAGCACCTGCGCGCGCCCCAACCGCCTGACGACATCACTCCTCCGCCAGCCCCCCAGGCGCTGCCGCCGGCCTTCTCGACGCCCTGCCGGTGTCGCGCCTACAGGCCGCTGCCCGCGAGCGCGCCTCCCGGCGCTCCTCCTTCTCTCCAAACAGTAGGGTCGACGCACCTCCGCACCGCCCGTGCAGCATCGCCAAACCGCGCCGGCCTGCAACCCGCGCGCCGCCCGTGCGCGAGCTCCTGCGCGCCTCCTCCCGACCGCGAGTCCCGCGACCCGCTCGCCATCGCCACCTCCAGGCGCGCCGCGCCCTTCCGCCCCTCCCAGGTCGACGCACCTCCGCACCGCCCGCGAGCACCTCGCGCAACCGCCCGTGCGGCCTCGAGCTTCCTCGCACTCCGCGCGCTCAGGCCGCCGCTCCTCCGACTTCAGACCGCCTCGCCGCCCGCTCGCGGCTTGCGCGTCGCGGCCGTGCTCTTCCTCAGGCTCTTCGCGCCAACACCCGGAGCTCCTTCCGCCCCTCTCAGGTTGACGCACCTCCGCCCGCGCCGCCCTCACGGCCGCGCGAGGCGCAGCGCCGCCGCCGCCCCTTTACCTGCCTTGACCGCCTCCCCTTTGGGCTCCATCGTGCCCTAGCACTTGAGGTCTATTCTATTTCATTTTCTTATTTTATTTATTTCGTGAAAATTGTAATTTCATCTGTCAAGATTGTTTATTTGCAGAAGTGCCCCTTGTGCACAATTTGTCAGTCTTAGTTCAATTTCTGTTTGCATTGACAACCCTGCCTTTGAGTTTTAATTTGGACAGACATTTAGCATCTTTTATTTAATCAAAAAAATAGCATGTGTAGCGCAACTAATCCTTTATCTTTCAGCTATTTAAGTGCATTTTTGTGAGCATCAGATATTTTATTAAAAATTAGAGATTGAAAATCAGTGATATTTTGCCCTTTTTAACTCTGAAATTTGCACAGGCCTATTAGTTGCTCCACAAATTGTGAAAAAATTGTCAATGATGCCATCAAATGTGCTTTAATTACTGTCCAGGTTTCGTTCAATTCGGAGTTGTCGTTTGCATATAATAAATTACTCAGCGATTTCTGTAATTGATTTTTGATTAATTCCACGAATAACATTTTTGAGAAATTTCAAGTCTCCGGGATTAATCATCTAAATATCTACTTGAGATAAATCACACTCTGATTAATTTGATAACGTGGATTTATTAGAAATTATTTACTCGCTGTCACTCTAATTTCACTAAAAAATTCACAAAAAAATCATAAATTGTCAGAAAAATCCAAAAATATTACTGTAACTTTCTTGCATCATGTTTTACTTCCAGTAATTTTTTTCATAATTTTTGCTTGCTGCTTGTGTGAAAAATTGCGAAAAAACCCATAAAAAGTGTGCATTTTTATTTATTGCATTTTAACCCATAAAATTATAAAAAAATGTGTTTTGTGTTCATCACTGGATTAGGACTCTAGAAAAAAATACGAATTGGCTAATTTGGACTTCTTTTCCATTAAAATTAATTTGGCCTTGTTGTATGTTTTCTAAAGTGCTTAATTCACCTGCATTGGCATTCTTGTTGCATTAAAAAAGAATATAAAAAAATACGCATTGGAAATCTAAACCTAAGTTTGCAAATTAATCTCAAGTTGTTCCTTTGCCTCCCTGTGTTCGACCCCGGACTTGCCCGGGATATAAATTAAAGCCGAGACACTCTTCACGGAGATTCTCTCTCGGTTCTGACCGAATCGCTAAGTACACGTGCTACAACGAAGCCGAATTAAATAACGTAGTTAGCGACTCGTCAGATGGCGCCGTTGCCGGGGAGGCAAACGGCTTAGGGACTAATTTAAAAATTTGGATTTAGATTTTCATTTACTCGGGTAGTCTGACCCCCGAGCCACTTGTATTTATTCCATCTTTTTTTGCAATTATCTTTTCTTCTCATTTTTTGTATATATTTTATTTTTGAACTCTCTAACATAAATCTTATTTTCCTTGCGAGGGCCCGGTGGACTTGGAGTGCATCGGAGGTCGACGGACGCGACGCGAGTTGACTGCTGAAGTGCGAGGAGAACTATTTATTTTTTAGAGAACTTTTTGTAATTATTGTGTTGTAATAACTTAGGTAATTCGCTCTTTCCAGCGGCTCTTGTTTGAGAGCTCGCGTTTGTATCTGGACTGGACTTTGGACCCGCTCGTGGTCGTGTGGTTGCTTGACGTAGAATAGGACTTGCACTCGCGGCTCTTAGAGCATTTTATTAGATTATCTTGATTGCTTGTGCTCGTAATATTTAGGACCACACATCACATTTAACGAGACGCACTTAGACCGCTGGACTATTAGTCAAATTTAACTTGTTCATCACTCGCTAATAGAACTGCCTGTCTAGGAACGGTTTTCTCGTTTGCAATCATATAGTTTAAAATTTCAATTCTGCCTTGCATCCCGCATGTAGAGCACGAGGATCACTGTAAGTCTTCTGAACTGGGCATGCATCATTGATTTCATTATTTGCATCGGTTTTTCTCGACTCCCTCCCCTTGGTTTTTGAAACTTAGGTTAAAAGGAAATCGGGACTGATCGTTAGGCGTGCTTTGTTTGGTGGACTAATCAAGTGATAACCAAACCTAAAACCGGGACTGCTAATCAGAGTTGACCAAAAAAAAACTGATTAAAACTAACACTTGTTTTGGGAGAGCAAAACCCTCATTGTATGCTTGGCTAATTGTGATTGTTGAGAGGTGAGGACGCATCCCTAGGATAGTGCCCAAAACCTACTTTTGAGCCTTGCGTAATTGGATTGATATCTTGATTTATCACCTAATTAAAACTGAAAAGATAAACGGTCGGACTTTTGCGACCATCACTGTGTTGAGTAGGTGAACTCAGGGTTTGCTATTGTGTTTGTTTGTCTTGTGTGTTATTCGGTGCACTTGCACGCTTTCTTCCTCGATCTGCTTCATTCTCCCATTTTCCCTCCAAGATGTCAGAATATTGGTCATCATATCCACGTCATTCTTCTTCGATCATATTTCGATCATCTCCACCCTCTCATTCCTCTTCATACCCACACCCCAACCGCGAAGTCAGAACTCCGACTGACTTCAGCACTTCTTCGTCCTTCTCACCTACCCCACATTCTGACACCCATGACCCACAACCACCTTGGATTGATTCACTATATTCTCGTCCGCTTGCTGGAATCAAGGAACAAATCAAAGAGCAAGCGACTGCTGAGATGAATGATTGGCATAATCAGTTGACCCTACATACCTCACTTTCACCTCGAGTTGGGACAGAACAACAATTTCCATATATACATCCCAACTTGACCTTAGGGTACAACATGGACGATCAGACAAACCGAATGGAGAGGCCTGCACCGTACGATCTTCCTGACTTGATTGACCTGAGTGATATAGACCACATTGACCAACCTTCATATCACCCATTCGGAGAGCCGACATATACAGGGGATTGGATTCATGCGACTGATTTACAGACCCCCTGTCTACTAACTCCGCCTGATGAGGCTCCGACCAACAATTGCCATACATATGGGCCATACTCAACCCAGTATTACACACCCGAGTCAAGGTGTGTTGAGTATAAGAGTCCGAGTTCTCAGCAGTACCCTCCAATTGCGTCAACTTCTCTCATGATGTGTCATGAGAACTTATTGGAGGATGACATTTGTAGACCGATCAAGAGTCCAGGTAGGAATGTGGATCATGGATTTTGCGGATTAGATCTTGAAAACCTGGAAGACACCGGATTGACCACAAGTCATGTACAGCTGGAGTCCCTTCTACCTCCCTCTTCTACTAACCACTTTCCCTCCAAACCAGAGTCTGTACATTCTCCTAGTCCTCCTTCACATACCAAAAAGACCAAAAAAATTGAAAACTCGGAAAATACCATAAAAATTGAAAAAGGAAAAGATCTAAAAAGTTTGGATCCTGCAGTTAGGGAAGCATTGGATAGAAAGTTGATTTTTGAGCTTCCCTTAATAATGGCCATTGAACACTTTCCCGACCTTAAAAGATTTGTGAGAAGTAAATTGATGCCTAAAAGGTCGGGCAATAAGAGAACAAGGACTGAGATACATATAGTGTCTATGGCCACATCTTTGATGATAGGGAGAAAAACCAAGAGCCGCAGAGTAAAGCGGTTGCCTAGGTTTGATTGTGAAATCAAAGATACCACATTCACCCATGCAAGAATCGATGATGACTTACCAATTAATATCCTCCCGACCTCCGTGTTTGCCAAGCTCAAACTCGGATCTGCCAAGAAGTCAAGAGATATCATTCAGTTGGCAGATCGGACCATTAAACGGTCGAGAGGAACCATTTCAGTCATCGTCACTTTTCAAGGTGCTCTACTGGAGATAGACTTCATGATCATTGACATTGAGCACCGAGGAGAGTTCACCCAGTCTCCGATCATTCTTGGGAAGCCGTTCTTAGCCTTGGCTAAGGCAACTATAGATTGTGAGACTCGGGAGATCGATTTCTCTGCATTGGGAGCACTCCGACCTCACCCGATCTTTGAGGACACACGATATTCCAAGGTAACCCGTAAAGTTGCAGACAGTCGCGACCTTCGAGAGACAGTTGAGTCCCATCTCTCTACTACACCTGAGATACCGACTGTCCAGACAACCATTGGTTTAGACACTTCCTACAACCACACACCGCCTAATGCTTGCACCACCACCACGACAGCTTCTAGAGAGGACTCAAGACCAAAAGCTATCAGTGAGTCGGACATGACCTTTGTGGATTGCATTGATCATTTCGATGATCCGACACAAGAACCCAACAATGTCAAGCCAACTGAGATCACTGTGCCTTATCAGAGACGTGTGCTGACCCTGCAGGAGTATTACAATGCATATGGTGACTCATCTGATGATGAACCTCTGGTCAGAACCTCACACACACCACATCCAAGACATACACCAAAGGAGACAACTGGGCCCAAATTGACCAATCTTGATAAATCGGTTGCTCCATCCTCTAGTCGGTCATCTGGTAAGAAGAAGACGGGTGTTGATTCCTTGAGGTGTTCCCCCGAACTCCTTAAGACGTATCAATCTCCTCTTCCTCTTGATGCTTCAGGTTCTAGAAAACCGACTAAGAAGGTTACCTTCGATGTTTCAGAGAAGGAACTTTCTGAGGAGTCCTCATCAGGTCCGGATGAGGTGATCTATATGAGTGAGCTCAGTTCGGCTGTTCTGAAGCCATACTTGAGCAAGCAGCCATGTGTCGACCCCCGTTGGACGTTCCCCACACCTCACTATTATTCTTCGGAGGACGATTCTGACAGCGACACATGTGTATACTTCCCACCCCATCGCTCCCGCAAGAAGGTCCGTCACAAACCTTCTTGATCCTTGTATATTCTTCCTCCTCCTTGTACATATCTTCCTTCCTTTATTCACCTCCTTCCCTCATGATTCGCATCACTCACCCCAGTTCCGTATCATTTTCATTTTGTGGCTATACTTAGGATGACTAGATCCTAAGTATAGGGGGTGAGTGACCCGATTTACTCCTTCTATTCTTTTTATTTTCTTTTTGTATATTCTTTCCCATTCTCATTGGTCCCCCATTCTTGTGTTCTTTCCAATACTTAGGCTGACCAGAGCCTAAGTATAGGGGGGCCGATGCCCATTGTGTATTATCCACATTTTTTTCCCTCACTTCTTTTCTTTTCACCCACTTGTACTTAGTACGAGCTATGGATTTTTGTCACCTAGTGCCATGAGGACATAGCACATCCTAAGTATAGGGGGGCGTGTATATATTACATATATACTTTACCCATACCTCGTACTTTCATGTATTTATATATATATTATGGGATGGGTAAAAAAACAAAAAAAACAAAAAAATCCTCTTTTGCTAAAAAAAAACTTTTTCAAAAAAAAAAGTCTTTTCTTATTCACCTATCTTTTTCAAAAAAAAAACTTCTTTGCCTTTGTTTATCAAAAAAAAAAACTTTTTCTAAAACTAAAACTAAAAAAAACAACAAAAAAAAAACAACAAAAAAAAACTAAAAAAAAACTAACTAATAAGTTGGTTTAATCCCTGACACAATTCACTTTTACACAAGACTAGTGATGTTCAAGAACACTTGGTTTATGAGGTCTTGAGATTTTGAGTTAACCAGCCTTAGTCATTAGGGTCCTTGACTTAATTATTCACATTTCCCTAGTTTGAAAGATGTGTGTGCTATATTGCATGCTTAGTCTCTACCTTAAGAATATGATCTGCACCTCACATACACGACTGCAGTTATGATGAGATGAGTTGTAATTTCACTTGAGGAACTGGGAAGAGGGATTTGAGTTTGGACTTGATTTAATGATGCTCGAGGATGGGATAAAATCAATGAAGGCTTCATGAAACCTGAGTGTCAGCATCTTTAGCCAGTATGAGAACATGGTTCTTGTACTATCTCTTGATATTTACCTATGTGCCAGGGTGTGATAAAATAAAAAAAATGTTGATCAGTGTGCGCCAACTCTTGGTAAAAGCAGTGGAGCTAGCCACAAATACTACAAAGTAATGACATGTCAAAGAAAAGCTCTCATTCCACAAAGTCAATTATCAAAAGAGCTTCCACCAAAGGCGAGCGCTCCCAACCATTTCAAAGTGTCCACTTGGACCACCGCTATTAGGACCAGGAGTCGGGCTTGCACCAAAAAAGGGCTCTGCATCGTAAATGCTACAAGTCTGGGTGTAGAAGGTACGATAGGTACTCAAAAAAGGCACACCCCGGTGTACTCCCAGGAAAACAAGTGCAGACGGCTCCAACTTCTCTTGACGGACGCACTGATCAACACCAAAAAAATACGTTGCGTAATAAGGCACTTGAGAGGATCCTTGTTCCAATGAGAGGGAGAGAAGAAATGACACAATCCTATACCCTCCATCAACTGGCCTTCCATCTACACTTTCAAGTCTGACAACTAAAGAGACGGTGGATTGGATGCAAGAAATGATTTATTCCCTAGTGTTGAGGATCAGGTTCTTAGGAGAGTCCCTTAGACTGGAACCTTGGGTGACGTTGCGACTCTACTCTTATAACTGCAGTCCACACTTAAAGTCATATCCCTTATATATATGTATACAAAGAGAGTCTGATGATTAGGGAAATTGGGTACCTTTTGACTAGAGCTTGGTTGAGCTTAGAATTTTAGGATCTCTTAAACCGAGAGTTCTTGAACGGATCAAGTCTTGTATTCACATGCACAGTCAGGGTTAACCCAACTTATTCATTCTTTATTTGCTCGAGGACTACCAAAGTTTAAGTATAGGGGGGTGATGAATCCACGATTCATCATCTTAATATCTTAATCTTAGCAAAATCCATGAGTAAAATCCCATATAAATGTCCATAAAATCCATAAATTAACAAAATATCTCTTGTAAATAAAACTCACTAATTACTGTATATAAGACTGCACAAAATGAATTAACAATAAAAAGCCGCAAAATCAAAGGAGTTTTATACTTGTAAATAGCCCAAAACTTCATGGATTTTTAATAATTTCATTTCAATTCCTTTTTACCTAATTCTTTCTCTAACTAGTTTATAAAAATGTATATAAAAATACAAAAATACAAAATAAATTTTACCTTAAATAAATGCTCCTAGATCCCAATGGGAAAAAGCCGTAAAGACCAACTTCCAAGCTAAATTCCCGCTCCGTATGAACTCCAAATTCACCAAACTCACTTTTAAAGTTCAAGTTAGAAAATTATCTATCCAACGGAAGTGGTTTCATTAAAATCGGAGCTCATTTGCAAAAGTTAGGTTTTGGGACCTAGATGTACATTGTACAGTATGTATATATTCATACTTTCTTCATTTTTATTGTATCTCTCTTAATTATTAAAAATACAAAAAAATCATACTTATGTTGTATTTTAATTATACTATTTTATTATATTTTTTCGTTGTAAATATCTCTTATTAAAAAGATAAAAAATTATAAAAAGAAAAGCAAACAAAAAAATTGTACATGTTGTATATCTTCTTTTTGTAAATTCCCCACTCTTTTTCTTCTCTTTATTTTATTTTCTCTTTTTAGTAGCCTACTTTATTTCATTTCATTTTTATTTATTTAATAAGATTCTCTACAATAACTTTTCTACCACCAACCTCCATTAACCTCCAAGTCTTCATCAACCTCCATTCAACACCATTATTCATCTAACTTCCCATTCAACCCCATCACTAATTTAACCTCCCATTCAACACCACCACCATTCTAACTTCCATTTCTCTTCTCTTTATAATCATCCCCACATCCACATTTTTTCCCTATCCACCATTCTTATAGAATAAGGAGATAGCTTGGAGTGTTTTGTTGGTGACAGCGGCGAAGCATCGTCCTCAAGCGACGACCTCCTTCAGGTGAGATCCGCGGAGCTCCGCTTCGCGTCACGAGTTCCCCGTCGAGCTCGCGTAGCTTCTCCGATTTTTATTTCGCCAATCGGATCGAGGCAACAACAGGAGTTCAGCGTAGCTGCTCCGCAAATCCGGCGAAGAATCAGGTAAGTATTCCTCATCATCCTCTTGTTTTCTTATCTTATCTAATATTTTATTTCTTTGTTGTTTTATCACACCATTTGTTTTTTTTCCCATTTGTTTAGTCTATCATCATCACCACCACACCAAACAACACCACCATCATTAATCACCATCACATTTTCTTTCATCCATCGCAATCATTTCTTTCATAGCTATTAAAAAAAAAACCACCTCCGTCATCTTCACATCAGTCACCATTTTATTTCAGTTTCATTCTACCATTTCCTGTTTACAAAATATAAAGAAAAATTTTTTTTGCAAAAGCAAAAAAAAAAGATAAAAAATAACAGGGAGGAAGCAGCTCCAACGCCGCCGCCCCCCTGCCTAGACGGCCGCCGTCCCCGCCTCCAGCGGCCCGCAGCCGCCAGCCCTCTGCGAGCCGCCCCGAGCTCTCACGCTCCAAGCGCGCGCCGTCTGCGGCGCACTCCTCCGCCAGCACAACCGTCTGTGCGCCGCCCTTGAAGACGCGAGACCCCCAGCACCTGCGCGCGCCCCAACCGCCTGACGACATCACTCCTCCGCCAGCCCCCCAGGCGCTGCCGCCGGCCTTCTCGACGCCCTGCCGGTGTCGCGCCTACAGGCCGCTGCCCGCGAGCGCGCCTCCCGGCGCTCCTCCTTCTCTCCAAACAGTAGGGTCGACGCACCTCCGCACCGCCCGTGCAGCACCGCCAAACCGCGCCGGCCTGCAACCCGCGCGCCGCCCGTGCGCGAGCTCCTGCGCGCCTCCTCCCGACCGCGAGTCCCGCGGCCCGCTCGCCATCGCCACCTCCAGGCGCGCCGCGCCCTTCCGCCCCTCCCAGGTCGACGCACCTCCGCACCGCCCGCGAGCACCTCGCGCAACCGCCCGTGCGGCCTCGAGCTTCCTCGCACTCCGCGCGCTCAGGCCGCCGCTCCTCCGACTTCAGACCGCCTCGCCGCCCGCTCGCGGCTTGCGCGTCGCGGCCGTGCTCTTCCTCAGGCTCTTCGCGCCAACACCCGGAGCTCCTTCCGCCCCTCTCAGGTTGACGCACCTCCGCCCGCGCCGCCCTCACGGCCGCGCGAGGCGCAGCGCCGCCGCCGCCCCTTTACCTGCCTTGACCGCCTCCCTTTGGGCTCCATCGTGCCCTAGCACTTGAGGTCTATTCTATTTCATTTTCTTATTTTATTTATTTCGTGAAAATTGTAATTTCATCTGTCAAGATTGTTTATTTGCAGAAGTGCCCCTTGTGCACAATTTGTCAGTCTTAGTTCAATTTCTGTTTGCATTGACAACCCTGCCTTTGAGTTTTAATTTGGACAGACATTTAGCATCTTTTATTTAATCAAAAAAATAGCATGTGTAGCGCAACTAATCCTTTATCTTTCAGCTATTTAAGTGCATTTTTGTGAGCATCAGATATTTTATTAAAAATTAGAGATTGAAAATCAGTGATATTTTGCCCTTTTTAACTCTGAAATTTGCACAGGCCTATTAGTTGCTCCACAAATTGTGAAAAAATTGTCAATGATGCCATCAAATGTGCTTTAATTACTGTCCAGGTTTCGTTCAATTCGGAGTTGTCGTTTGCATATAATAAATTACTCAGCGATTTCTGTAATTGATTTTTGATTAATTCCACGAATAACATTTTTGAGAAATTTCAAGTCTCCGGGATTAATCATCTAAATATCTACTTGAGATAAATCACACTCTGATTAATTTGATAACGTGGATTTATTAGAAATTATTTACTCGCTGTCACTCTAATTTCACTAAAAAATTCACAAAAAAATCATAAATTGTCAGAAAAATCCAAAAATATTACTGTAACTTTCTTGCATCATGTTTTACTTCCAGTAATTTTTTTCATAATTTTTGCTTGCTGCTTGTGTGAAAAATTGCGAAAAAACCCATAAAAAGTGTGCATTTTTATTTATTGCATTTTAACCCATAAAATTATAAAAAAATGTGTTTTGTGTTCATCACTGGATTAGGACTCTAGAAAAAAATACGAATTGGCTAATTTGGACTTCTTTTCCATTAAAATTAATTTGGCCTTGTTGTATGTTTTCTTAAGTGCTTAATTCACCTGCATTGGCATTCTTGTTGCATTAAAAAAGAATATAAAAAAATACGCATTGGAAATCTAAACCTAAGTTTGCAAATTAATCTCAAGTTGTTCCTTTGCCTCCCTGTGTTCGACCCCGGACTTGCCCGGGATATAAATTAAAGCCGAGACACTCTTCACGGAGATTCTCTCTCGGTTCTGACCGAATCGCTAAGTACACGTGCTACAACGAAGCCGAATTAAATAACGTAGTTAGCGACTCGTCAGATGGCGCCATTGCCGGGGAGGCAAACGGCTTAGGGACTAATTTAAAAATTTGGATTTAGATTTTCATTTACTCGGGTAGTCTGACCCCCGAGCCACTTGTATTTATTCCATCTTTTTTTGCAATTATCTTTTCTTCTCATTTTTTGTATATATTTTATTTTTGAACTCTCTAACATAAATCTTATTTTCCTTGCGAGGGCCCGGTGGACTTGGAGTGCATCGGAGGTCGACGGACGCGACGCGAGTTGACTGCTGAAGTGCGAGGAGAACTATTTATTTTTTAGAGAACTTTTTGTAATTATCGTGTTGTAATAACTTAGGTAATTCGCTCTTTCCAGCGGCTCTTGTTTGAGAGCTCGCGTTTGTATCCGGACTGGACTTTGGACCCGCTCGTGGTCGTGTGGTTGCTTGACGTAGAATAGGACTTGCACTCGCGGCTCTTAGAGCATTTTATTAGATTATCTTGATTGCTTGTGCTCGTAATATTTAGGACCACACATCACATTTAACGAGACGCACTTAGACCGCTGGACTATTAGTCAAATTTAACTTGTTCATCACTCGCTAATAGAACTGCCTGTCTAGGAACGGTTTTCTCGTTTGCAATCATATAGTTTAAAATTTCAATTCTGCCTTGCATCCCGCATGTAGAGCACGAGGATCACTGTAAGTCTTCTGAACTGGGCATGCATCATTGATTTCATTATTTGCATCGGTTTTTATCGACTCCCTCCCCTTGGTTTTGAAACTTAGGTTAAAAGGAAATCGGGACTGATCGTTAGGCGTGCTTTGTTTGGTGGACTAATCAAGTGATAACCAAACCTAAAACCGGGACTGCTAATCAGAGTTGACCAAAAAAAACTGATTAAAACTAACACTTGTTTTGGGAGAGCAAAACCCTCATTGTATGCTTGGCTAATTGTGATTGTTGAGAGGTGAGGACGCATCCCTAGGATAGTGCCCAAAACCTACTTTTGAGCCTTGCGTAATTGGATTGATATCTTGATTTATCACCTAATTAAAACTGAAAAGATAAACGGTCGGACTTTTGCGACCATCACTGTGTTGAGTAGGTGAACTCAGGGTTTGCTATTGTGTTTGTTTGTCTTGTGTGTTATTCGGTGCACTTGCACGCTTTCTTCCTCGATCTGCTTCATTCTCCCATTTTCCCTCCAAGATGTCAGAATATTGGTCATCATATCCACGTCATTCTTCTTCGATCATATTTCGATCATCTCCACCCTCTCATTCCTCTTCATACCCACACCCCAACCGCGAAGTCAGAACTCCGACTGACTTCAGCACTTCTTCGTCCTTCTCACCTACCCCACATTCTGACACCCATGACCCACAACCACCTTGGATTGATTCACTATATTCTCGTCCGCTTGCTGGAATCAAGGAACAAATCAAAGAGCAAGCGACTGCTGAGATGAATGATTGGCATAATCAGTTGACCCCACATACCTCACTTTCACCTCGAGTTGGGACAGAACAACAATTTCCATATATACATCCCAACTTGACCTTAGGGTACAACATGGACGATCAGACAAACCGAATGGAGAGGCCTGCACCGTACGATCTTCCTGACTTGATTGACCTGAGTGATATAGACCACATTGACCAACCTTCATATCACCCATTCGGAGAGCCGACATATACAGGGGATTGGATTCATGCGACTGATTTACAGACCCCCTGTCTACTAACTCCGCCTGATAAGGCTCCGACCAACAATTGCCATACATATGGGCCATACTCAACCCAGTATTACACACCCGAGTCAAGGTGTGTTGAGTATAAGAGTCCGAGTTCTCAGCAGTACCCTCCAATTGCGTCAACTTCTCTCATGATGTGTCATGAGAACTTATTGGAGGATGACATTTGTAGACCGATCAAGAGTCCAGGTAGGAATGTGGATCATGGATTTTGCGGATTAGATCTTGAAAACCTGGAAGACACCGGATTGACCACAAGTCATGTACAGCTGGAGTCCCTTCTACCTCCCTCTTCTACTAACCACTTTCCCTCCAAACCAGAGTCTGTACATTCTCCTAGTCCTCCTTCACATACCAAAAAGACCAAAAAAATTGAAAACTCGGAAAATACCATAAAAATTGAAAAAGGAAAAGATCTAAAAAGTTTGGATCCTGCAGTTAGGGAAGCATTGGATAGAAAGTTGATTTTTGAGCTTCCCTTAATAATGGCCATTGAACACTTTCCCGACCTTAAAAGATTTGTGAGAAGTAAATTGATGCCTAAAAGGTCGGGCAATAAGAGAACAAGGACTGAGATACATATAGTGTCTATGGCCACATCTTTGATGATAGGGAGAAAAACCAAGAGCCGCAGAGTAAAGCGGTTGCCTAGGTTTGATTGTGAAATCAAAGATACCACATTCACCCATGCAAGAATCGATGATGACTTACCAATTAATATCCTCCCGACCTCCGTGTTTGCCAAGCTCAAACTCGGATCTGCCAAGAAGTCAAGAGATATCATTCAGTTGGCAGATCGGACCATTAAACGGTCGAGAGGAACCATTTCAGTCATCGTCACTTTTCAAGGTGCTCTACTGGAGATAGACTTCATGATCATTGACATTGAGCACCGAGGAGAGTTCACCCAGTCTCCGATCATTCTTGGGAAGCCGTTCTTAGCCTTGGCTAAGGCAACTATAGATTGTGAGACTCGGGAGATCGATTTCTCTGCATTGGGAGCACTCCGACCTCACCCGATCTTTGAGGACACACGATATTCCAAGGTAACCCGTAAAGTTGCAGACAGTCGCGACCTTCGAGAGACAGTTGAGTCCCATCTCTCTACTACACCTGAGATACCGACTGTCCAGACAACCATTGGTTTAGACACTTCCTACAACCACACACCGCCTACTGCTTGCACCACCACCACGACAGCTTCTAGAGAGGACTCAAGACCAGAAGCTATCAGTGAGTCGGACATGACCTTTGTGGATTGCATTGATCATTTCGATGATCCGACACAAGAACCCAACAATGTCAAGCCAACTGAGATCACTGTGCCTTATCAGAGACGTGTGCTGACCCTGCAGGAGTATTACAATGCATATGGTGACTCATCTGATGATGAACCTCTGGTCAGAACCTCACACACACCACATCCAAGACATACACCAAAGGAGACAACGGGCCCAAATTGACCAATCTTGATAAATCGGTTGCTCCATCCTCTAGTCGGTCATCTGGTAAGAAGAAGACGGGTGTTGATTCCTTGAGGTGTTCCCCCGAACTCCTTAAGACGTATCAATCTCCTCTTCCTCTTGATGCTTCAGGTTCTAGAAAACCGACTAAGAAGGTTACCTTCGATGTTTCAGAGAAGGAACTTTCTGAGGAGTCCTCATCAGGTCCGGATGAGGTGATCTATATGAGTGAGCTCAGTTCGGCTGTTCTGAAGCCATACTTGAGCAAGCAGCCATGTGTCGACCCCCGTTGGACGTTCCCACACCTCACTATTATTCTTCGGAGGACGATTCTGACAGCGACACATGTGTATACTTCCCACCCCATCGCTCCCGCAAGAAGGTCCGTCACAAACCTTCTTGATCCTTGTATATTCTTCCTCCTCCTTGTACATATCTTCCTTCCTTTATTCACCTCCTTCCCTCATGATTCGCATCACTCACCCCAGTTCCGTATCATTTTCATTTTGTGGCTATACGTAGGATGACTAGATCCTAAGTATAGGGGGGTGAGTGACCCGATTTACTCCTTCTCTTCTTTTTATTTTCTTTTTGTATATTCTTTCCCATTCTCATTGGTCCCCCATTCTTGTGTTCTTTCCAATACTTAGGCTGACCAGAGCCTAAGTATAGGGGGGCCGATGCCCATTGTGTATTATCCACATTTTTTTCCCTCACTTCTTTTCTTTTCACCCACTTGTATTTAGTACGAGCTATGGATTTTTGTCACCTAGTGCCATGAGGACATAGCACATCCTAAGTATAGGGGGGCGTGTATATATTACATATATACTTTACCCATACCTCGTACTTTCATGTATTTATATATATATTATGGGATGGGTAAAAAAACAAAAAAAACAAAAAAAATCCTCTTTTGCTAAAAAAAAAACTTTTTCAAAAAAAAAAGTCTTTTGTTATTCACCTATCTTTTTCAAAAAAAAAAACTTCTTTGCCTTTGTTTATCAAAAAAAAAAACTTTTTCTAAAACTAAAACTAAAAAAAACAACAAAAAAAAACAACAAAAAAAACTAAAAAAAAACTAACTAATAAGTTGGTTTAATCCCTGACACAATTCATTTTTACACAAGACTAGTGATGTTCAAGAACACTTGGTTTATGAGGTCTTGAGATTTTGAGTTAACCAGCCTTAGTCATTAGGGTCCTTGACTTAATTATTCACATTTCCCTAGTTTGAAAGATGTGTGTGCTATATTGCATGCTTAGTCTCTACCTTAAGAATATGATCTGCACCTCACATACACGACTGCAGTTATGATGAGATGAGTTGTAATTTCACTTGAGGAACTGGGAAGAGGGATTTGAGTTTGGACTTGATTTAATGATGCTCGAGGATGGGATAAAATCAATGAAGGCTTCATGAAACCTGAGTGTCAGCATCTTTAGCCAGTATGAGAACATGGTTCTTGTACTATCTCTTGATATTTACCTATGTGCCAGGGTGTGATAAAATAAAAAAAATGTTGATCAGTGTGCGCCAACTCTTGGTAAAAGCAGTGA